>QEPC01004950.1:816150-895838 GCA_003113815.1 Sphenodon punctatus
GCCCTCCCACGCCTCCCCTGCTCCCCTAACTGCCTTTGTCTCCTCTCCCTAGCTTCCCCCCACACCTGGAACCAGAGCCGGCACCAGGCATGTGCCACATGTGTGGCCGCACATGGCCCCACGGCCAGCTGGGGCCCCCACTTACATGGCTGGGCAGCAGGCTGTAGTCAGCTTCTCCCCAAATAAGGCTGCATTCTCACCTGCGGCAGCTGTGATGGCAGCAGGAGGGTCGAGGAGGAGCCTGCAGCCGGGCAGATCCCCATTCGCACCGGCTTTTTTCTCCCTTGCCCCTCCTGCTGCCACCACCGCCACCACAGGTGAGAATGCAGCCTAAGTTCTTCTGCTGCCTCCCCTCCCTGGCTTCGGTCCCCATCCCTCACCTGCCTCTGCCTCCTAGTAGCATAGCAGCAGCAGCACCTGATCAGGCTGGGAGATAAAGCTATTTGTTTACAAACAACTCCTCCCCATGTGCTGATCAGAAGGTTGCTACTTTGTAAAGAAGGTTCTTCGAGATGGCATCTCACATTCTCACAACTGGGTTGTGCACGCTCACCCTATTCAAATAATAGACCACATGATGGTCTCGAGCTCCTCTAGTATAAAAAGCACTCTCCCCCTCTGAATGACAGTTTCTTCCAACCCTTTCTGGAAATATAAGAAAAAAATTCCATGCGGGGCTGGAAGGGTAAGTGTTGAGAATGTGTGGAGCTGTCTCAAAGAACCTTGTTTACAAGGTAGCAACCTTCTGTTCTTCGAGAGGCTCCTCACACGCTATTTTTATATGACTCTGCCAGGTGGGAGGGGTCTGTGGCCACGCCAGTGCATGGACAAGGCATGCACACGGCTGCACATGCATCCCCACTCACCCCCCCCCCCACTCATCCACACCCACGGAGTAACCGCCATTTCCCCCGGTTGCTTCGTGTGTGGGGATGAGGGGGTGGTGGTGAATGGAGATGCGTGTTAGGCAGGCGCACATGCACCCCCACACACCATCGGCGTGTGCACCATATCGTTCATACGGGGCTCCCCTACCCATGAACACACAGAAATCTGCGTGTTCATGGCTGGGAGGAGAGGCCCATGTAAAAAGGGCCACATTCTCACAACTGTCTTACTTATGCTATCTTAGGTAGGAATTTAGGATGTAAAGCAATATCTAGTCTTCCTTGGAAAATCAATCTGCAAATATGGTTCTGAGATTATTATGGCTGCTATTTCACTAACTTCTTAATGAAGTTATTGTTAACAGGAATACTGTCTTTAAACCCGCACCCCATAACCAATTCATTTGCGCCCCCCATATAATCAATTCATGCTGCCCCGGGGGCACAGATTTTGTGTGTGTGTGTGGCGTTTTGGGTGTCTGGTGTGCTTGATAGCAGCACCTCTGGACTGGTCGCACTGCATGCATGCACAGGCGGCACTGGCAGCAAGAAGCAACAGGCCCTGGAGGCCCGACTGTCTAAGCTCATCCCCTCCTCCAGTAAGGTAGTGGATGCAGTCAGTCTCTCTGTGCCTGCCTCACTGCCCGCCCGGCTGGCCCTGCCGTGGAGCCACTCCTGGAAAGTGGTGGTAGACGCTCGGCTGGGGAGGTGGGAAGCATTGGGAGGCCATGCTTGTCTATGGCCACTCGGCTGAGCACCAGGTAAGGCAGCCAAGGGGTGCTGGACGGGGGGAAGCATGGCTGAGGCCATGCATCTCTATGGTTGCTTGGAGTGGTGGAGAATGGGAATCCTTCCTGTCCAGAGGGAGTAAATGTACACATTTGCATAATTAGGCCCTGCACCAACCCCGCACCAAGACTTCGCACATGGCCTCACAAACCCTGGGGCCGGCCCTGCCTGGAACTCCCTCCCTGCCCACATCTGCCTCGCCCCCACCCTTTGTACCTTCAAATCCCTCCTCAAGACCCACCCCTTCTGCTCTGCTCTGCCCTCCCCGACTCCTAGCTCCCCTCACCTAACTCCTGCTGATACCCTCCATCCAGTACATCCAGTTACCTGATGTCTGTGTATTCATATCCTCAGCACGTGGACTAGCCAGCTATCATTCTTGATGTAACCAAGCCAAGCACATGCACCTGGGGCCTCGTGTCTTCGTGAATGTTACACTCCTTGTCTCTCCCTTTGTTCCCCTTCCTTCCTCTCTCTCCCCCTCCCCCCCGCTCCCCTGTGTCTCAGATTGTAAGCCCTAGGGCAGAGACAGTGGGTATTCCATTACTTTGTAAAGTGCCAGGTATATTGCTGGTGCTATATAAATGCTTGCTAATAATAATAATAATAATCTTGGAGGCAAATAGCTGGTTGCAAATTTAATTTTGCTGAGAGGAGCTTCCCACTCGCGTTGTTTGTGGAACTCGCCTCGGTCCCACCTGCCTGCCTCTCTTCTTTGCAACAGCGGTCTCTGGTGTAAGAGACACCAGAGGCGGACTGGGCAATGGAGAATGAGTTGTAGCTCATTCCTTGACACAGAACTCCATGAATGCCCCCAGCTGCTCCCCACATGTCTTGGCCAGACAGTGCAGAATAAGGTCAAATGGGGCTGATCCTATGCCCCACGCACAACTCGTGCACCTGCACACTTCCCGCGCACACGTCCATTGTGGATGCATTGTGCCGCATGGGTCCCACGCAGATCCTGCGTGAATCCCCTGCAGAGGGGGTTTGGGATTGCAGCCAGTGACTGTGACCCAGCAATCCACTGATTGTGGGATATTGTAGAAAAAAGAGATGAAATTATAATCTGGTGGTTGTCTACTACCTTTCTTTTCAAAGAGGGATTGTATAGCCCAAGCAAGACTGCATTCAGCCATTTATGAAAGGGCTGTTTTAGCAACTTTTTTTTTTTTTTCTTGTGCAAGTTCAAAAAATGATTGAAGGGTGTAGGAGGAGATGCATCAGAAGAGTTTTAATAATGTGAATGTGGCCAGAAGTACTTCCTTCACATGTGTATGCCTTCCTATTTATATTAAATGTAATGCTCTGGGGATTTATTTAAAACAGATGTCGTCTTTCTGTATACATGATCACTACAGAAGCACTTAAAGTGACAAGAAGGAATGAGCATCTATCATGTGACTTATTAGTACTACTGCACAAGCTGTTTTTACATTCTTAGTGATGGCTTTAAAAGAAAGTCTTTATATAAAGAAATAAGCTTATGTTGTCACTTTTAAAATGTGCTACATAATAACTTCATTATACAGCTAAGCAAGAGATATGGAAGGGGTATTTTTAAGGGGAAAGTATAACATTTCTGAAATATTTTATTTCAGTGAAGCTTGAATAACTGTTCTGTGTACTCAGCTAGACCTCCCTTCATTTGCGTAGTAATGTTTGTCATGTGGTTTGGCAGGCTCTGTAAGTTTGCAGTTAATTTTTTTAAATTCAAAACTTGTGCCTGTGTGCTCCCTTTCAGCTCAAAATCTAGCTGGAAAAATGTTTTACTCCACATGTGGCAGATCAAGAAATTCTAGCTATTTTTGCTCTTGCAGAGACTATATGCTGAGAAGCTGAGGGTAGAGGTTGCAAGAGAAACTACAAACCATTAGATTTTAATGAAAGATAGCCTCTCTTAACCTTATCTTTCAACCTTAGTTTTGTTTGAAGTCCCTTTTGGCACTTGAGTGGAAGTTAAAAGCTATTGAATGAGAATGGAATGCTGTTCTTACTAATATAAATTTGGTTAATTGCTATGTTTAGGGAGGTGCGACTTGGGAGAAATGGGGTAGAAGAAATTAAACAGCACCTTTTCTTTAAGAATGATCAATGGAATTGGGATAACATTCGAGAAAGTAAGTATTTTTGTTGTTGTTGTATAAAACATGTTCTCAATATCTGGCACGGATTTGCAATGTGAAATTTCATATGTAAAACCTTTAAAATATTTCCTTTACTCTGCTAAACAAATGGCATTTGCACAGTAAATTTTTGTTTATCGTGACGTTTCACAGATGTTTTGTTTTCTTTACCAGGCATTCCGTACAGAGTAAAAGTTGGATTTGGATATTCCTATATTGTATATGTTTACCACTGGTGTACATGCACAGATGGTGATATATGTTTTGAGCAATAGTGTTGCTGATATTTTAGCATTTTAACAAATTAGATTTAGCTTCACTTTCCTAACTTCCTTCCTTCTACTAGATAACTGAATTTATAGTACCATGTTGGATAGTGTGTTGGGGAGCACTTAGCTCTTGATAACTTCTGGCCTCCAGTAACCAATGAGTTTACCAATTTGAGATTACTGTAATCAGATACACTTATTAGATTTAAGCTAGCATTGAAATTAAGCCTCCATCATAAATTTGGATCTTTGGAAAATGGGCACTTTTCAAAAATTAAAAACTGCTACCTTTTTAAATATTTCTGTTTCCTAGTACTAGGAGGGCCTTTCAACTGGTCAGTTGTGGGTCTGGGAAGAGAAATGCTAGTCTTGGTGTCTGTTGTTTAGGGAACTATTATGTAGTAAATAGTAGGAGAAATTAAATAATGAAATGGAATATTATTTATTTATTTTTATTTATTTATTTAATTTTTACCCTGCCCCTCCTGCAAACAGCTCGGGGTGGCTTCCAAACACAAAACATATATTAAAACACATATAAAACCATTTAAAACTCAATAAAAATACAACAACAATTTTTAAAACAGGGCCCGGGAACTCTTTATGATGGTGACCTCTCTTTTCTCTCTGTAGCTGCTGCACCGGTTGTACCTGAGCTGAGCAGTGACATAGACAGCAGTAATTTTGATGATATTGAAGATGATAAAGGAGAAGTGGAAACCTTTCCAATTCCCAAAGCCTTTGTGGGAAACCAGCTGCCTTTTATAGGATTTACCTACTATAGGGACAACTTGTATGTGTGATATACTTATAAAAATTCACATTGCAGTTAATTTATAATTTTTCTTTAAATACCGGTCTAATTTAATAGCATATTAGAATATATAATAGTGAATTTTTATGTTTGATTTATGTATGAAAACAAAAATTGGTTATTTTTAGTTTTGCTCCTTTCCAGGCTTAAGCATTTACTGATGGTGCAATTGCTGCATTCTGTATATAAGTAAAGTTATTTTGAGGCAGAGGGAAGAACGCAGCTAAGGGATTCATTATAGTAGGAGTCTTTCCTTTTCATTGCTATCCATATTGAATTTCCATTATTAGCAGTTGCATTATCAAATGTAAATAATTCTAAAACATCTGAAAGTATTTTATTTTATTTTTGTTGAAACCACATAAACTTTGTATTGAACTCAAATTCTGAACATTCCCTCTTGGTCAAGAGAACATTCAAATGAAAAGGAAGAGAGCTTACACTGACTGAAACTGCAATTCATTCTGAGAATAACCTCTTGGAGATTAAGACTTGAGAGAATTGATTAAAATGAGTTGATTGGCATGGTTGCTAGAGTTGTTGAAAACCTGAATAAGAGTTGTTGGTTTTGTGTCTCCCCTCACCCCCCCGACAGGTTGCTAAGTGACTCTCCTCAGTCCTGTAGACAAAATGAATCCATGCAATCTAGGAAAAATGAGGTAAGTACGTTTTTAATAATCATTAAATATATATTATTTAACTTATTTAGGTTAAGAAAACACTTGCATTGAAAATTTAAACAATATTCACTTGTGAGCAGTTGGATTGTGCTGCTTGCTTTTAGAGGTTTTCTCCATATTGGTTCAGAGAGAGACTCTTTAGAAACATGCAAATAGAGAACTACTGAGTAGGATGACATGCAGCATAAAATATATTGTAATCAAAAGAACTCTGTAGTTTTCATTTATAATGAAAACTATTGTTGTGTTAATAACATACACTAAAATTGTAAGTGTACCAAACTTGTATGTGTGTTTTGAAAATGTAACTCCTGTGGTAGGGAATGTTATTAGTCATAATAAGAAATATTTCTAAATGCATTAACTTCATTGTAATATATAATTAGGGCCACAGTTCAGAAACCACTTACTTGTAAGTAGTTCTACAGAAGCCAGCAAGTCTGTGTGCAAGTAAGTGGTTTCAAGATTGCAGCCATAGCTCCCAGAGGGATTTAAATTTTTTAATGTAAATAGTTTTAAGTCTGCTGAAATTTTATTAAGAATAGCGAGGCCATTTTTAAAACTAGGCATGTAGGAACATTTATTATTTATTGTAATCAATAAAAGTTGATCTTCTCCTTTCTTTTTGCAGGACAGCGAAGAGGTAAATACTTAATTTGTTTGGTTTATGAATGAAATTAATTTACTTTCTTGTTAGCATGACAATAATAGTATCTGAGATGTATTCTAGTAAAACAGGCTAGTGTTCACAAAGCTTCAATCCCAATTTGGTATAAACAGTTTATTTTGCAAATAAAGTAATGACTGTATTCACCACAAAAGATTTTTCTTGGTGAAGGGCTGTGGATTTTGGTTCCAGATATGCCCTTATGATACATCACTTATTTGTTCAGGGCATGAAAGTAAAAAATTTTGCACATGCTAATGGACATTTCTGATAAGCAAAAAACTGAGGGAGGAATGTTTTTCCAGCATTCATGGATTGCCATCCAGGTTGATACATTCAAGTGTCAGAAAGTAAGATTAGGTTCTTTGTTGAAATAAACTAACCATTATTAATCTTAAAATCCTTTACTGGATCATTATTAATCTTAAGGACCCTAATCTTAAGGTCTTTTACCAATATTTTAGTTATGCTATCAGTTAAAAATACTGTCAGGGTTAGCTAACTTTAAAAAAGGGTAGAAAAAAATAATTCTACAGACAGGCAAACTTTTTAAAAGAAATGCCCAGTGTAGGCATGTTTTATTATTATTATTATTATTATTAGCATTTATATAGCACCAGCGATGTACCTGGCGCTTTACAAAAAAACAAGATAGACACGATCCCTGCCCAAGAGTTTACAATCTAGCTTGTAAACTAAAATTGGGATAGAACTTTTGTTGGAGGTTTCAGTGATGTCACAATCCAGAATTGTATGCCATAGTCATGTTAGCTGAAAATTGCAATAGCAAAGAATTTATATCCCTTTATATCCCAGATCTTGTAATAGTTTTAAAATTACCATATTGGTAAAGTTTTTCCTAGGTAGAATTGGCCCCCTAGCATTAACGACTGTTAGCACAGAAGTTCCTCAACTATGGGATGCATCCTCGAAATGGGGTGGATGTAGTCACAATCTTGATTGATACTGGATGTCCTTTGCATGTCTTTGTTTCTGTCTGGGGTCACAAGATAGTTTTCCCCACGTGATTCCATTTAAAGATAAATGATCTCTTTATTGAGAATTCTGTTCCTCCCTTCCCCAAAGGCTTAGGGCAACTAACAAAGTAAAGTATATACAGCTACCCCATTCTAACACCCCAAACTCCCCATATCACTTCCATTCCCCTGACATTCAGGGGAACCCCCTTTTTCATATCTCCAGTTCCATATTCCCCCTTCCTCAGAGGGGCTATGGCTAACCCCATATTCTTCTCTCCCAACCATTCCTGCACAACCCCATCCTGTCCACTCTGTTATAGGGAAGTCTCCTTCCCCATCCCCACCTAAACGCCCCACCAGATGTGTACCCTGTCCTCCTCTCAAAGGGGTGTATCTGTCACCAGATCCCGCCATTCCATTTGCTCCCACAATACAAAATTAGAAGTCCCAACTACAACATCTTGCAAAAACTCAGGGTATTAACAAATGAGACAACAGCCCACGCCAGGTGGGTGTCCACCTGCCTGTTTATTACACGTTCATCCCCACCAGTCACGTGGCCATCACCCACTGGACATCCATCCCCCACTCACAGTGGAGTCCCAGAGCATGTGGAGCCTTTCGTTCAGGCGAATGTGGGCTAATGTGTACCCATGTGTCTGCGTCTCATCAGTTAGGTTGCAGACATCATCGCATGCGTACAGGTCTACCAGCACCATAGAGTTGCAGGCAAAAAGCCGAGAGCATTCTGAGTGACTAAATCCTTCCCCTCTCTCTACTGTTGCTCTCACTGGAGCACACCTAACATCTGCCTTAAAAGCCAGTCCATGCCATTCTCAAACATGTGATCGCCCAGCTCCTCCTGGTTGGAAGTACGAGCCCAGTGGCACTTCTTGTTTCCCAGCTGCTGCATTCTTTGCAACCACTTGCAAAGGCTTACCATCGATGTTGCCATGGCTCAGACCAACATCTATCACCGCCACCGCGCAATCGCAGTCAATCATCCTGATGATTTGCCCACCAACACTGCATTCCCTGGAACAAGGAAGAGACCAAGGCCTTCATTGCTCTGTAGGAGATAAATCAGTGCCGCCAGCAGGCCAAGGGCTTGAGGAGAGGCTACAAGGAGACCCAGGACAACAACTTTGGCCTCTGGCCACAGGAGGCAAACCTCCCTGTACTATGAGCTCCTAGACAAGTTTCTATGCATGGATTCTTCCTGCCACAGAAGCCTTGACTTCCAGCAAAGATTCCTCCATGCCTGTACTCCACCCTGGAGCCAGCACAGGTTAACACAAACATGGACACCATGACTCTGAGTGTATCCCCTCAAGTTCAAGGGCCAGCCCTTGTTTGATTTGCCACTGGATGTTCTGGCAGAGGGAATGGAGGGACCCAGATGCCACCTTTGTAGAGGCGGTGGTGAGGGAGAATGGTAAGTTAATGCACTGGGGGTGGGGGCAGAGGGGATTGTGTTTACACAGCTGCATAATAAAGGCTTCCGTTTATTGTTAATTATGTGGGTTGCTTTTTTTTCTTTACAGTGTTGACAGGTGGCCAGGAGAGCACAGAGGAGCAGTGGGAAAATCTCCGGGAAACAGCTCCACCGGTCAGGAACAATAGGTTTGGGAAGTGGACGACAAGGCACCATGGCAGACCCAGGCAGGGGCAGTGGGGAAGATGGCATGAATGGCAGTGCTTGGTTTCTGTATTTTCACTCCTACCGTGATTGCAGAAGGTGACGTGTGTGGTCCTGAGATCACATCGCCAAGTAGTCTGATCATAGACCAGGTACTCATTCCCACTTTGCTTTGAGCAGGTGGGCGTCTGTAAATTGGGCAAAAACGCCAGGCATGGGCTGAAACACCGGGGCAGGGTGCGGCCGTCTGAACTAATGGCTTTCCTTGTTGCCTTGCTACAAGTCTGCCAGCACAACAGTCCCAAACAGAGTGCCCAGTGGAACTAGGACCTATGGATCCGTAACCAGTGGTGCAGGGAGGATTTAGCATGGAAACTGCTTGGTGGGCGAATGAGGTCCGGGATGTCATTAACGGCATGGTCTGGGATCATACTTTGCTTGTGCCACAGAACACAAGGTCTTTGCTGCCAAATCCTGCCTAGACCACTGACAGGAGAACTGGCACTGGGCCCACATCTGGCAGCAGTTCAAGAGGTCAGAAAGCATGATCGAGCAGGTAAGCAAGGAGATGGCTTAGATCTGGGCACAGACTCAAAGCAGCCTGTTCCAGTCCAGCTAGCTCCAGACTTCCCTGCTTGCGCATGTTGCTACTATGACTGCAAGTGTTGTTGCTCAGGGGCAGGCACCATTCACGCCCCGCCACGTGGAGCCCAACTGCCCACCCTGGTTCTTGCAACAATTCACTCTCCAGGGAAAGAAACTGAGCCCTCTTTGCACTTCACTAATGCCGGACAACAGTTCCTGGGCCAGACAAGCATGCCCAGCTGCCCCCAAAAGCGGCAGGTACAAAAAGTATTCATTTTTTGTGCAAATAAAGTTCATTAATTTTTTATTGGTTATTGTTAAGTAAAGTTCTTTAAATTTTCAATTGTTATTTATTTATTAGATAAAGTTCTATAAGTTTTTATAACTCATGGTTTCCATGCCTCTTCTGGGAAAGGAGGGAATTATGTGGGAGGAGGGGCCTTGGACAATGGCAGTATGGTATAATAAAAAGCCGCTTTGAGGGCTGGGGGTTGGAAGAGAGGGAGGTGGCGGGTACGCCAAAAATGGGTGTGGAGTCCTCTGGCCATGCATTTGCACGTGAGGGTGGGGGACCTATGGTGGGGACCGTGGAGAATGGTGATATGGCATAGAAATAAGCTGCTTTGAGGAATGGGGGGCAGGGTGGCGGCCTAGTAGCCAATGAGCATGCATGTGCTTTTGCGTTTCCTATTGCTTTTCCTAGGCCCAGTTAGCCTGTGAATGCCAATAGGAACATGTAGAAGTTCAGGCCTGTAGCTGGCTAGCCTAAAAATGCCAATAGGGAATGCACAGTGAAAGGAAAGGGCGGGAAATAACACGGGAGGCAGGGTGGGGGGATACAAGGAAGGAAAGTATGCCATCCTGGTGTAGTGGAAGGGCTGAATGGCCAGAGGAAAACACGACACACAGGAAACATTTTAAAAGGCTTTATTGATAATACAAAAAGAACTGTCATTAAACTGTCACTGATAGTGTGGGTGTTAGTGCTAGCATTACGGTTTATATGGAAGCACAAGGCATCCTGGATCTCTCCAGCTATGCACTGCGTCGCTCTGTTCAGCTGGTCCCAGAACGGGGGCACTGGTTTGCCAGAGATAGCTGGCGGGGGTGTTTCCAACATGGCCCCGCTGGTCTTGCAGATGTTGTGGAGTACACAGGTGATGGTGGTTAGCAAGAGAATGGTTTTCAGCTGGAAATCAATCCTTACAGGAGTTGCTATCCAGCGCTGTTTTAAAAACCCCAAATCCCTCTCCACAAGAGAGTAGGTGGCGCTGAGCTGTCAGTTAAAGTAACTTGTGTTCCTCCTCCTGGGGTTGGTGTGCATGCACACTGCAGCCGTTCTTCGCAGAGCCTTCAAACCAGCCATCAGCGTGGCACAAGTCATGCCCTCTCTCTAGGCACAAGGCATGCTGCATTCCAAGAGATGGTATAAAGGAGGTGGGGCCGTTCTGTTCCGCTCAGTTCCTTCAACGATGATGAGCGTTCTCCAGCAGCTGAAGTGTCTCAGCACTCCACCTCCAGTTCTGCGAGATATACTATTAAGAAATAGAGATAAGAATAGCAAGGGCGGTGCACCCCCTAGGGCATCAGGGGCAATGCCTCTCTGGCCCCAGGAGTCGGCCTAAGTCCCCAACTGGCCAACAGAGAGAAAAAAAGTCGCGCTGAGGGCTTATGTGCTGAGCCAGCTCGAAGAACCTTGTTTGAAGTAGCAACTTTCTGAAGGTTGCTACTTCAAACAAGTTTCTTTGAGCTGGCTCCGAATATTGTCACTGGTTTGTGTGCGCACATGCACACACAAACCAGTGACTCTCTCACACACACACACCCCTGAAGGCTTCCTAAGGAAGCCTTCAGGGTCAAAAGGGAGGCTTTCTGCCTTCATGCGGAATGGACGGCTAGAAGCGCCGTCCATTCCGCATAAAGGGACCCCATAATGAAATAGTGCCAGCAGGGGGCACTCTCATTGCGGGGGCCGGGCAGAGGGAAAGTCCATACCTGTCCTTTTTGCTTCAGGTAATATTGAATTACCTAACTACTTGTATGGGTAAATTCACTTGCTTCATTAAAGTTAATTTCTTGTAAATGATTTACTCTGTAATTTCGGCGGGGAGGGGGGAACTTAAAAGGAGATAAGTCGGCGTGAACGTAGATTGAAATGGGTTCAAGAGGAAAATATATAAGTCTGCAGTAGGCAGGGTCCCTGAGAACAACAGGCCTCATGAGCACCTCCTCACTGCATGTTTCATTGGAGGATTCAAAGCCTCTGCTGTACATGTGGCCAAAGAAGGGGGGCTGGCAGAAGATGTGGGCATCGTGATTCTTCCCAAACCACCTAGCCAACATATCTATGAACCAAGTATGGTGGCCCAATATGGCCTAGAGAAACATGAAGAAGAACCCCTTGCAGTTCAAGTCATCATCCTTGTTATGGAGTGGGCAGATGGTGATATGGCTCCCATCATTTGCCCCTATACAGTTCAGGAACTCATCCTGCCGAAAGCCCTCCATTACCTCTGTGGGTTTAGCCAACTGCACCACCCAGTCCAGCAGCACTTCCATAATCTGAGCACAAATTTCGACTAATATTTTCTTGACCGGAAGAACCCAGCGGGAGGTTCTCTGGGATTGTTTTTCATCATACCGAGACCTCTCGTGCGGCGTTCCACAGGGTTCTGTTCTGTCCCCTCTCTTGTTCAACGTGTATATGCAGCCGCTCGACAAGGTGATTAGGGGGTTCAGTGTACGGTGTCCTCAATATGCTGATGACACCCAACTGTACCTCTCTTTTTCAACAGACCCAGGCCCGGCAGTCTCAGTGCTTAGTCGGTGCTTGGCAGCTGTGAGGGATTGGATGGGGGCTAATCGACTGCAAGTGAATCCTGACAAGACAGAGGTGATGTAAGTGGGTAAGGCGATGGAATTGGTGCCCCCATCAGTGATGGGGTCTGTCCTCCATTGACCTCCCAGGTACAGAGTCTAGGGGTGCTCCTCAGTGCGCAGCTCTGCCTGGATCTCCAGGTGGTGGCTGTGGCGAGGAGTGCTTTCTGCCAGTTGCATCTGATGTGACGGCTTTGGCCGTTTGTTTCGGATTCTGACCTGGCCACAGTCATCCATGCTTTCAACACCTCTTGACTAGACTACTGTAACATGCTCTACTTGGGGCTACTCATGGTGACGGCTCGGAAATTGCAGCTGGTGCAGAATGCGGAAGCCTGTCTCCTAGTGGGACTGGGTCACCCGGAGTGTATTACACCAGTGCTCCGCTCTCTGCACTGGTTGCCGGTGGTGTTCTGGGCCTGATTCAAGGTGTTGGTTTTAACCTATAAAGCCCTAAACGGTCTGGGCCCTGCCTATCTGCGAAACCGCCTCACTCCTCGTGTCCTGGACCGGCCTGTGTGGTCATCTGGGGGATGCCCTGCTCGAGGTCCCCCGAGTTTCTTGGGTGGCCAAGCAGGAGAGTGTGTTCTTGGTGGCCGTGCCGCGCCTCTTGAACTTTCTTCCTTTGGGGGCCCAGCTGGCCCCGGGCCTCCCCTCTTTTTGGAAAAGTTGCAAGACCTGGTGGTTCTGCCAGGCGTTTGGTGGGGGAGAGGGGTGATGGGTGGGGGGTAGGGGGCGGTTGTTTTCTCTGTTGTCCTTTTAATGTGTTTTCATTGTTTTTATTGTTGTAAGCCGCCCCAAGCTGCCTGTGGCAGGAGGTGCGGGATAATAAGTTTTTTAAATAAATAAATAAAATAAAAAACATGGTGCCCACCGGGCGAGCTTTCAGTTGGTGATGTCTATGTACTTCTCCATGGCGTCATCATGCTCTGTTTCTCCAGTCCTAAACCAAAATCTAAGAGACTTAATGTCCTACTGCCACCACTAGCCACTTAATCACTGATACCCTTACGCAGCTGCCTGAAGAACGCCAGTTGATGTTGGCTGCAGAGAAAGGGTAGGGGAAGGTGGAGGCAGCCCAGGTGATTTGCCTGCCTATTCCCCAATCAGCAAGCAGTCAGTCTGAAATTATAGTCGATAATATATTCTTTCTCCATCATAATATGTCTATCCTTTTGCATGCTCAGTGATGTTCTAAAAATGACGTTCGTTTTGGTCACATTGCTTACAGCCCCCCCCCCCCAAAATAATAATAATAATAATAATAATAATAAGGAACTGCTTCTGTGAGGTTTGCTCTCAGGAAAATAGCGCAAAGGGTTAGAATACTTTTCTGTTCCCATCACTCTGAAGGGCTGTGTTGATTTGTGGTGTTCATCTGTGTTGGTTATGCAGCTGAATTTCACTTCTTATTATAAAGCAGCATTTAATATCTGGATCATGCTTTTTCTGACAGTTTGCACAATTTCAGAAAAAACTAAGCAAATTAGAAGAACAACTCAGTAATGAAATACAAGCCAAAGATGAACTAGACCAGAAATACAGGTAAGATATTTTATAAACTTTTCACATACGGTAAATATAAAAAAAGTTTGTTATAAATTTGTCCACCATTTTGAAACTTTAAATACAGTGATGTCTGTATGAAGGACTGCACAATAAGGCCGCTTTCACAGCTGGACTGTTGTTCTGCCTTTTCCTAACTTGCGATGGGTCCAGTGTCACCTTTGGAGGAGGAGCTGTGGTGGAGGCCAAGAGCCTGGGTCTGTTTTGTGAGAACCCATTTGTGTTGGAGAGCGAGTGGCAGTAGTAGGGGCTGTGCCTTGGGGGAGGCCCAGGGCCGCAGCCAGTTGAGCAGCTGCCGGAGCTGTACAGCACCGTGGCTGGCTTCCGCACTATCCCTGCCGACAACATCCTCATCATCGAGTCCAGGCTGACCCAGCCCCTGCCTGCTTCACCCTCCTCTTCCCGGGATCACTCCACCGTTTTCAAGTATCTGACCAGAGCGGGCGCGCTCACACGCAGTCAAATCTGCGCATTTATACAATTTGAATTCCGTTACTGTAGAAGTAAGATTTCACTGCCCGGTTATCCATGTCTGCTATTTCCCAAAACTCCCAGCACAGAACATTCAGGCCTTCTACAAATATGCGGGTATCTTTATTTCACACAGAAAAAGGGAAGGTGTGAAAGCACCCTAATAAGCAGCCTCTGCTTTATCCAGCCAGTTTTAAAATACTGACTGTTGATTTCTAACGTTTTGTTCTATGTTTAGATTAGGGCACTTTTTAAAAAGCTCCTCTTCCCCCCCCCCCCCCCCATTCTTTGGTTGCTTTCAGTGGATTCTGCTATAGAAGATTCACAGTAAATATCGAAAGTATTCTGATTTTCACCATAACCAATGTCGTGTTTTATCCTAGTTTTTCTTAATTCCGCAGGTCTATTAATGCTCGCTTAGAGAAGATAATGAAAGAGCTTGATGAAGAGGTAAAGCAGTATCTATTTTCTATTGTTACATCTTAAGGCCATGATCCAGAAACCACTTACTTGCATTCCCACAAGTCTCTTCTGCATTTTTAATTTCCTGCCGAAGACCACTGTTGAGCCGTATAACTTTTTTACACATTGTTTCCCCCGCTGTAAATTTTTCATGGGGTATGTTTCCACAGCTGCTGCTAGTAATCCCATAATTCCGCATGGCTGTTCTTTGTGTGGTGCGTTTTGGGGCACCTGTTACATGTGACACAGGCTAGGTGGGAAGCTTCCTTCCCCATGTTGCCAGAAACACACAGGAACAAATTGGCAGAATTGTTATACCTTGGGTTGAACCATAATGCTTGTGGGTTATTTGTGAATCCAAAGTGAGGCATCCTGTGAACTAATCTATTCCAACAGTTTAAAAAGAAATGCAGGTTAACCGGTTCTGCTGGTTTTTTGTCTCCTGAGAAAGCACCCTTACTCAGAAGTAACCTAATTGGATCGTGGCCTAATCCGTTCACTCTTTTTAAACCCAACAACATTATTTTCTTGAGTTGTATCAGATTAAGTAACAATGGAGCTGAGACACAGCTGCAGCAGTTGGTGTTCTAAGAGTACACATTGGCCTTTTTTATACGAGACGCACCCACTCATGCCCACACAGATTCACTGTGTGGGCATTCGTGGGGGCCCCCCATGTCTATGCTGTGGTAGGTGAGAGGATGTGTGTGCTCTTGCCACCCACGCTTCGTCACCCATTCATGGAGCAATTTGCCAAAACGGCAATTGCTCCGTGAGTGGGGATGCATGGGGGATCAGTGTGCACCCATGTGTGCTAGCCCCCCCCAGTGCCTACGCTGCCACAGCACACACTGGTCCCCGCTCCCTGCACTGCGGCCTGTATAAAAAAGGCCAGTAACGTAGGCCACTTTCACACTGTGCAGGGGGAGAGGCAGGGAAACTTGCATAGTCCAATTTCAGCTCTGTTGTGTGGATTAGCACCTGTGAGAATGCACTAATAATCTCCTTTTATCACACGAAACTACGCATCCTCGTAAGAGTTACATTTGGGGACCTGGTAATGCGCAAGTGTTCTCACATGATAAAAGGGGATCAGTGCATTCTCACAGGCGTTAATCCCCGCAATAACAGAACCGCGATTGCACTGCACATGTTTTCCTGCCTCCACTGTGCAAAAGTGGCTTTAATGTCACTAATGCAATCTTAGTGAGATAAGTGAAAAATATTGTACATGTTACTGATCCCAGAATTTTCTCTTTGCATCCTGTTCTCTTATTAATGATTTGTAGAAAAATAGCATTTTAATTTAATAAATCGATCACTGTGTTAATGCTGGTTAAAGGTGAAGAGGGAAACGGGTAAGTGTGGCACAAGTAGCCCCACAGGTGGGGTCATAAGAACAACTTGGTTACCACAGCCATATAATAATTAGACTTTCTGCCAAGACATCAAATTACCCATTTTTAAAATTTTACCTGTCTGTCTGATACGACTTCACACAAATTGAAACAGACAACCAGTCGTCATTCATGCCAGCCATTGAATGGACTTCATGTGATAACAATGGGGCCAATCTAAGGTTTGTGGTTTGCACACACAAGTGCACACCTCATGTCCACCAAGTGCAGAATGTGTACACACAAAGTGCATGGTGTGTACGCAGGTCCTGCACTTGGTGCACATCCAGTGTGTGACCTTAGTGCATGCATGAACCTTGGATTGGGCCCCATATTTGGACGCTCACAGCCAGAGCTATGTTTGAACTAGGGTCTCTACCCTAGACATCTGCGATAGATAATGGCATTTCATGACTCCATTTCTGTTTGCCAATTGTATATTATTGTGCATGAACACAGCTGCTAATTGTTAAAGTATATACAACAAGCAAATTGATAATGCTGTTGATTTGGCATATTAATTAGGGTTGATGAGCTGTCCCTTGTAACTTTACAGAAAGTAATTACTCTACAGGTATTAAGAAACTTTACCAAATAAATTCTTCCAGGTAACTTCTAGGAAGAATGTAGAATCTGCAGTAAGACAGCTAGAAAGAGAGAGAGCTCTTCTCCAGCACAAGAACGCAGAATACCAACGGAAAGCAGAACATGAAGCAGATAAAAAACGCAATCTAGAAAATGATGGTATGCAGAGCAAAATCTTAATCCTATATTTAGCAATTTTTTGAACAAAATAACAGTTGTTGTTTACGATCTGTTTGAAAGATTATTAATCAATGTGGTGGGCATAGCGGTTAAAATGTTTTTATTCCAGTTAATAGTTTGAAAGATCAACTTGAAGATTTGAAAAGGAGGAACCAGAACTCCCAAATATCAAATGAAAAAATCAGTCAGCTACAAAGACAGGTAAGCTATATTTGTGTGCCTTTAGCATGTTTGTTTAGTCTGGTATATAAGGCTTTTGAAGTTTACTATCTACTTTGCACATTAAAATTGGAAGGTGATTATGGAAGGCTTTAAACAAGAAATTCTGCTGCGCTTATGTAATCTTAGAAAACATTTTCAGGCTTTGTGTGTGTTCCCTGTTTTAATTTGTAAGAGGAATGGTGTTTTTGCATTTTAATTTTCTAAAATGTGTGTTTATGGATCAATAGCTCGATGAAGCCAATGTTTTACTGAGAACAGAGTCTGATACTGCAGCCAGGTTACGGAAGAACCAGACAGAAAGTACAAAACAGATTCAGCAGCTGGAAGTGAATATCCGAGAATTGCAAGACAAAAACTGCATGCTTGAGAATGCTAAGCTCAAACTTGAGAAGGACTTCATCAATCTTCAGTCAGCCCTAGAATCTGAAAGAAGAGATCGAACTCATGGGTCAGAGATTATTAGTGATCTACAAGGTATTAAGTTAGTGTGTCTGAAATTTATGTATTAACTGAGGTTTGGGAAATAGTCAGTTTCAGTTACTGATTCCTTTTGTCCAAACTTGGAGCTTTAGCTAAGAGTCTAATATAACTTGACTAAATCAAAACTTTAATGGGAGCAGAGATAGTTAATAGTATTTACATAGCCAAGTCATTTAGGGGTTAAACCTTTATAAAATAAAACCACAATTCATAAGCCATTAAGTTTTTTAAATATGCTAATTCTTAACCACATATAGATAAACCTTTTCTGATTTTTTATTTTAAAACATTTGCATAATTATTTATTTTGACATTTCTAGGGCGAATATCTACCTTGGAAGAAGAAGTGAAAAATGGAAAGAGCTCATTAGCCAAAGCTGAGGTGGAGAAAAGACAATTACAGGAAAAGTTCACAGATTTGGAGAAGGTAGGTGAATTTATCAAAGCAGAAGGGGTGGGCCGTGGCTCAGGTGGTAGAGCTCATGTGTCACATGTCTAAAGTCCCAAGTTCAATCTCTGGCATCTCTGATTCAGGATCTCTGGTAGCATGCCTAAGTGAGACCTCTACTGGGGATCCTGGAGGGTCTCGGGTAGCACGCCTAGGCGAGGCCTCTGCCAAAGACCCTGGAGAGCTGGATTTGAAACCCTGCTGCTGTGTCAGGTTGTAACAATACTGGGCGAAGATGAACCATTGATCTGACTCAGGCAACTCCTTATATCTAGAAATGATTTATTAATTTAATAAAGTGGTTCTCAGTTGCACAATCTGCAGATAGGGTCAGTCTCATAGATATTTTATGTACTTTCATGCGTATTTATGTGCTGCCTGGGGTCACAGAATTATAGTCTTAAATAGAGCTGAAACGGGTACTTAAACTACATGCTATTACACTTGCTGATTATACCCTGGGGTTTGAGCATAGATAAGAAGCCAGTTTTGTTTCAGCATGATAATGCTTTCAAAGATCAAATGGATTAAAATATGTAATAAATGTGTTCTAGATTTAATGGTACTAATTATAGTAACTAGCCAAAAGGAAATTGCTTCATTAGAAAAAGATATAGAACAAGAGAAAAATAGTTTGCAACAAAGTATGGCAACATTTGATTTTGAGCAAGCACGTAAGGATTTGCAAAAAAAAGATTTCTAATTTAGAGAGAGAAATTAAGAAAGGGATAGGAATTATTATGAAAAGAATCAGGTTTATAGGTGGAGCTGTTTAAAGATAAAACTTTTTAGTATTTAAAGCTATTCCTTTCATTGAGTTCATTCTATCAAATGCTGCTCTTCAGATGTAATAAATGCATGTTATATAGGAGGCATCTTCTTCTTTTTTTTTTTTCCTTTTTGTTCACCAGTAGATTAATACACCTGTCGACTTTTGCTTTTGTCTTTGTAGCCATGGTTGATAGGTGACATCGCAGCACGAGAGCCAGTCAGTGGCTTGCAAGTGCTGATGTCACTGAACAAGGGAAATTCCCTGGGGAATTTCCCTGTTTCTGTGGGAATCTGGCCCAAGGCTGGATTCCGTGCAGAATCTGTGAATTGCGGTTGCACATTTCTCACGGGACCCTACCTGTGGGTTCAGCCGGATGGACTGCGGAGGGCCCGATCCCTGTGTGGCTCTGTGGCAGGCACGTGCTGCCACCACAGTCGGCTGGGCAGATGGTCAGCCTTCCTGTGGTGCAGCTGGCCGCTGTTGGAGCTGCTGTGGCACTGGTCACCTGAGCAGGCACCTGTCCCTGTCCCGCCTCCCACCCCTGGCCATGCATGACGGGCAACGGTGCTCTCTGCTCAAAGCCCTGCAATGGAGCTTGCCGCGCAGTAGGGCAGACACAGCCTGGCCCCACAAGTTGCTCCCCTTGGGCAGCCTTACCCCATTTGAGGTAAGGCTGCTATGCGACGCATCCTTGGACTTTATCTGAGAATGCATCACAAAATGGCGAGCTGTTTGCCCCACTCTGGGGCAGCGGAAGCATCTGGCAGCCGCTGGCCACATAATGCACTGCATCACGTGGTCCAGCTGCCCAGAGTGCGTAAAGACTACCCAAGGCATGGTAGTCTTGTCTTTTCTAATATTGTCTTACCAAGCATTCCAGGTATGTTGCACGCACACCTTCATTTAAAATTAAGAATATTTTTTCTTTGTTTTCATAGAATTTTAATGGCTTTTTCTTTTTTTTTCTAAACAGGAGAAGAGCAACATGGAAATAGACATGACATATAAACTTAAAGTTATGCAGCAAAACATGGAGCAAGAGGAAGCGGAACATAAAGCCACAAAAGCACGGTTAGCAGACAAGAATAAGATCTATGAATCTATCGAGGAAGCCAAGTCTGAAGCCATGAAAGGTATTCTTACAATGTCACAACCCTAATTTTAAAATTACATAAGTGACGTGCTGCATCAGACCAATGGTTCATCAAGCCCAGCATCCCATCTCTGACGGTGGCCAATCTCTATCTCTTGGGAGAAATACCCAGCCGGTCATAATGGGCAATCCACTCCCTGTTGTTCCAGCCCACAACAGTAAGAGTTTACGTCCCCAAAACCTACTTGGCTAATAGCCATTAATGGACCAATCCTCCAAGAACTTATCCAATCCCTTTTTAAAACTAGCTACACTACCTGCTTTGACCACTTCCTCTGGCAAAGAATTCCACAAGTTAGTTGTTCACTGAGTGAAAAAAATACTTTCTCTTACTTGTTTTAAATCTGCTGCCAGTTAATTTAATGGAGTGTCCCCTTGTTCTAGTACTGTTAGAGAGGGTAAATAACCACTCCCTATTTACATGTTCCACACCACTCATGATTTTATAAACTTCTATCATATCCCCATTCAGCCATCTCTTCTCCAAACTGAAGAGAGCCCCAACCTATCAAGCCTCTCTTCATATGAAAGTCGTTCCATACCCTTGATCATTTTTGTTGCCCTTCTCTGTACCTTTTCTATTTCTGTGTATTTTTTGAGATGAGACGACCAGAACTGCACACAGTATGCCAGGTACAGTTGTACCATAGATTTATATAGAGGCGTTAAGATATTTTCAGTTTTATTCTCTATTCCTTTCCGAATGATTTGTAACCTTCTGTTTGCTTTTTTGACCACCACCATTGAGCTAAAGATTTCAATGTATTTTCCACAATGACTCCAAGATTCTTTTCTTGAATGGTAACTCCTAATTTAGAACTCAGCATTGTATACATAGTTTGCGTTATTTTTCCCTATATGCCTCACTTTGCACTTGCCCACATTTCATCTGCCATTTAGATGCCCAGCCACCCAGTCTCGCAAGATTTTCCTGCAATTCTTCACGGTCCGATCTTGCTTTAAGTACATTGGGTAATCTGCAAATTTGATTACCTCACTCTTTAACATATTCATTAATAATCTGGAGAAGGAAGTAAACAACACCAGTCCCAGTACAGATCCCTACAGCATTCCACTAGTTGGTTCTTTCCACTGTGAAAACTGACCATTTAGTCCTACTTTTTGCTTCCTATCTTTTAACCAGTTGCCAGTCCACGATAGGACACTACCTCTTATCCCATGACTCTTCAATTTCCTCACTGATCTGTAGTTTCCAGGACTACCTCTGAAGCCCTTTTTAAATATTAGTATTACATTTGCTACCCTCCAATCCTCTGGTCCAGTGGCAGACTTTAGCGATAGGTTACAAATAGCGATAGGTCTGCAACTTCATATTTGAGTTCCTTCAGCACTCTGGGTTGAATACTATCTGTTCATGGTGATTTGTTACTATTTAGTTTGCCATTTTGCTATAGAACCTCCTTCAGAGTCGCACTTATTTATGACACCCACACCAGAACCGGAAGAACTCTCTCTCCAACATTCTCAGCAGTAAAGACCGAAGCAAAGAATTCATTCAGCTTCTCTGCAATGTCCTTATTCTACCTGAGCCCCTTTCATCCCCATGTCATCTAATGGCCCAGCCACCTCTCTAGCAGGCTTCTTGCTTCGGATGTACTTGAAAAGGTTTTTATTATTATTTGAGTTTTTAGCATCTAGATACTTTACTTTTATAATCCTAGCTTATAGTTAAGAAAATTCTTCAGCATCCCTCTTTAGTAAGAGGTAAGTTAAACATTCCAGGTTTGTCCCTATTTCTACTATACTAGTCCTTTGTCCACACATGCCCCTAGTAGACACTAGCTTGTATCTCAGATGGGGGAAATTTTGCATGACCATGTAGTTAGGTAGTTTTAAGGATAAATAGATGGTAGTCAGTCCTACATGCCCCACACATTATAATTCACTTGGGGGGAAATCCTTTTTTTTTCTGATCTGTGTTTAAAATAAAATTTGTCCACTCTTCTATAATCTTTTTTGAAAGATTTTGTTTTAGATTTGTGTTTTGCCACAGAGGGATTCTATACTGCATTGGCTAGGCTTAGTATTGATTGTAGCTATCATATATATTCTACATCTGTGGCGGAAGTGTGACCATAGTGCATTCAGTGATTTGAAATATTCCATGATTTATGTCAAAATAAAAGGTTACTTAAAGAACTAGTTTATTCTTAATTTAATACCCATTAATTTCCATTTCATTTGACTGAATTGTGGAAAACCAAAGTTCTTGAATGAGATTTATCTTAATTTGGTTTAAGTACATCTTATCTAGCTGTTTGCGTTTTATTTTGATCAATCTTTAAAACTGATTAAAATCAGATCAAGTCTTGGGCATAAGGATAAGACTTCTAAATTGAAGATACTCCGTTGCCTGGTTTGATGTGCTTTCTAACTTTGAGGCACCATTCCAGAAGATGATACTTGCTTTGCCTGAAATGGTTTACATTGAACTGTATTGCTGCCTCTTATGAAAACATCTAGATCTTACGTTTTGCCAAAATTGTGAGCATTACAGAAACTTGCAGAGTAAGCATGAAGATGATTCAGAAATAACAGGTAATTGATCTGCTATATCTGCTTCAGGACTTCACATTAAGGAGGATTCCATAACCAGTCTAGTCAAAGGTAGAATTTGGTGGTGGCCATATATTGAAGCTGTGTTTTTTTCTATCAGGGCCTGAGAACAAGGCTAAGCAGCAAATGAGCCAGAAATTGTATTGGAGCAGTAAAGTGGAAAATAGCTGACAGTGAATTTGTGGTTCTTAATGCCTTTTAGATTGCTCTGAGCTGATGCAGCAAAGTATAAATACACTTCACATATTATCAATTCTTCTGAGAACTCTTTCTCCACTTTAAGAGGGTTCCATCCACACAAAGTCATTGTTTATTACTAGGTATAGTGTTGTCATATAGCACCTGTCATTCAAAGGACCCTAGTGTGCTGTAGACTGGTCATAATTTTAACCTTGGGTGCCTAAATTAGGCACTGAAGTCTCAGGATATCAGAAATGCTGAACACCCACCTGTATTGCTTGTTTATTAAACACCCACCTCTGCTGCTGACTTGACATCTTCATACATTTTTTTTATTTATCAGAAATGGAAAAGAAGCTGCTAGAGGAGAGAGTTTCCAAGCAAAAAGTAGAAAACAGCTTGTTAGAAGTTGAAAAGCGATGTTCTATGTTGGACTGTGATCTCAAGCAATCACAACAAAAAATAAATGAGCTGCTAAAGCAAAAGGATAAACTCAGTGAGGATGTAAGTAGTAGTTTAAGTAGTATGAATAGGAAACTTATAATACTTTTTAAATTTCTTCTTTTGCTAATAGTGGTTAAAACTTTCCAAAACAATAGAGTTTTGCTGAGAATCAGTGAAGATTCTTAAATCCCGTTTTTAAAATGGGGTTTAGAGATTCCCATTTTCAAAAGCAAAAAAAAAGACACATAGGCAATGGAATTCATTGCGAATTAAGAGTCTTAAAGGTGTTTTTAGACAAGCGCCTCCCCAACTATTACCCCACCCATCATACATGTTGCAGGGCCACATTGGTGCCCTAGGAATCCCTGCAGCATGCATAATTGGTGGGTAATATATGGGGAGGTGCTTGTCTAAAAGCATCTTAAGGGTAAAAGTTTATCCCTTAGTATTTCAAGACACTTATGTGTGTTTTGAAAATTTTACCTAGTAATATCTGTGACTAGAAATAACACTATCTTTATACTCCAGGTTTTGGTAATACTGGAAATGTCTGTGCGGTGTAGATTTTCAAATTTTGAAGTTTTTCAACACTCAGTCAAACTTGGCCAAGACTTTCCTGAAAAATGTAAAATTCTTGGTGTGGTTGGGAAAACTGACTTTATGGTGCTTCCTCTCCAAAATGACTTTTGAGTAGTATAACTTCCACACACCCCTCCCCAAAAGGACAGCTAAAATGGCACATGTCTTACAATAGAAAGATTATGAAAGCAATAAAAGGGTAAATATTGGGTCAGGCGTAGGTCTGTAAGCTTTTTTCTGATTTTCAAAAATGAATCTATTTGTTTTCCAGGTTAAAAATTTGACATTAAAAATAGAACAGGAAACACAAAAACGCTGCCTCACGCAGAATGACCTGAAGATGCAAACACAGCAAGTCAATGCATTGAAAATGTCAGAGAAACAGCTAAAACAAGAGAATAATCATCTTCTGGAAATCAAACTGAGCTTGGAAAAGCAGAATAATGAGCTCCGCAAGTAAGCAGAACTTCTTCCCCAAATTTATTATTGGAAATATTTGAACTCTTCTTTGATATTATTGCATTTTTCTCATCTGTAATGTAGAACTTGGAGAATGATACCTATTTGAAACATTCTGTGCAGAAACATATATCACTAAAAGTTTATAGAACGCTGAAGTTTACATGTTTGTTTGCATTATACTAGTTACGTAATGCCTTGATTTGAGAATGAGGCCTATTGAAGTAGACCCTGTACAGTCATATAAGGGACAGTGGCCTCCTCAAAGAGCTCAAAAGAGAGAGATGGGATGGGAGGGAAAACAGCCACTCAAAGGAGAATGCCTCGCTGCTACACAGACCATCGCTTTTAGAGCTGGGGAGAATAGCAACACTTAAGATAATGGATTTCCCTTAAGATCTAGGGAAATGGTTGTGAGAGAGAACCACGTTCCTTTTCACCTAAATTATTTCTTTTTTCTACCCTTCATTTCGGAAATGTTTGTCCCACTAATATGACTTAAGCAAGGTTGTTTGACCTGCAGAGTAGCCTATCCAATGTAGCAGGGAGTGTTGGGAAAGAAAATAAGATAACCTTGATCATTGCCATATCAAAGTAAACCGTCTGCGTGGAACATAAATATTGCTTAAACTGATCATTTTATTTTTTGCAGAGAACGTCAGGATGCTGATGGGCAAATGAAAGAGCTGCAAGATCAACTTGAAGCTGAACAGTATTTCTCCGTATGTACTGTATGAGTTTAAGGATACTATGACCACCTCTCTGCCTGGTAGGGATGGGAATTTCGAATTCGGATAGAACCGAATCAGGTGGAAAATGGCCAATTCGGTTCTGTCCAAAAATTCTGATCTAAATCACCTGAAACAGAAAAAGATCTTTTACATAGATTTTTTGATTCGGATCTTTAACATTGCAGTTTGTTTCCATTGGCTTCAATGAGGGAAAATGTATGCAAAAAAATCCAAATCGAGACCCAAAATTACTAAAGAACTGAAACTGCAAAATCCGAATCTAAAATTACCCTGGGAGTCCCAGCCCTACTGTCTGGACCTGGGTTGAGGAGCCTTTCCACTCCCACAGGCTGCATAAGAGTTGGAGTTAGGGGCATATGAGGGGCGTGCTTCGGATAAGGAGACGAAGGGAAGGGTCCAGATCATGGATCAATGCTTGAGTGCATGCTCTCATCTCTGTTCCCTTCCTCCAAGATTGCTATTTTAGTGCTTGATGGTAGGAATTGGAACCAGATCCAGGAATTAGAAAGGGGTCACCCCCCCCAAAAAATACACACAATCCAACCCCTTCCCCCCCCCCCCCCCCCCCAAAAAAAAAACCCCCAACAACAACCACCTGCAGGCTGGATTTGGCCTACACAGCCACAGGTTCCTGACCCATTAACCTAGACCCATAGGATTTGCATCCATTTCATAAGTCTAAATCTGTATATATGTTTTCTTAGCCCTACTCATTCACTGACAGTTTGTTGGGTTTCCTAGAAAGACGGAGCAAATGGAAAGAGAGAGAAAAACACATTCTTGGGTGGGGTGCGGTCTGTAGCCAGGCTTACAGGAACATGGAACGTACGTTGGCTGCATTTAGAGGACTGTTAAATTAAATATGATGTGATCTTTCCTTGTCCATTCAGTAATGCCAGTGTAACAAGAGTCCAGTAATTCGCATTTCTTCTTTTTAAACTCTAGACTCTGTACAAGACACAAGTTCGAGAACTCAAAGAAGAGTGTGAAGAAAAGACCAAGCTTTGTAAAGAAATGCAGCAAAAGATACAGGAGTTACAAGATGAGAGGTAAGGGTTTGGCATTGGGTTTTTTGTTTTTTTTAAACATACAAAATATCAGAATTTTTAACTAAAGAAACCAAGTGAAGCAGTTTTACAACTGTGCAGATTCTTCATCATTAAATTGCAGGGACTCCTTGGCAGCACAACTTGAGATCACCTTGACAAAAGCTGATTCAGAACAACTTGCTCGCTCCATTGCTGAAGAACAGTACTCTGACTTGGAAAAAGAAAAGATCATGAAGGAGTTAGAGATTAAAGAGATGATGGCCAGGCACAAACAGGAGCTTACAGAGAAAGATGCTACCATAGGATCTGTAAGTAATTCACATAAATTTTCTGTGTGTTCTAAAAATTCTCCATCCATTATCAGAAATAACTACTTAAAAGTCATCTTTGAGTGTTTAGACCGTTACACAGTTTGAAATATTTTTTGGTTGCTTAGCAGAATAGAAGTAAGCAGTTGGGCAAAGGAGAGATGGTAGATTTCTTTTTTTAAGCCACTGCCTTGCTTAACTATGAATTGAAATTTAAAAATCATAACAAGTATTTCTCAGTATTCATAGTTCACATATTTTTCACATCTAGATTAAAAAGTACAGTTATTTCCATTCTTTGTACCTGGAAATGTAAGCATATTTGGTCATATATACACACATGTATAATAGTCACTTCATTCTGCGCTAGTAGAATGTGGTGTCAGTCTTTCCATTACGTATAAGTGTGCAGATGTGTATAGTTTGACCATAAAAATTCCTGCTTTCAGTGAAACATGATCTACAATGTATTTGATTTCTTCAGCTGCTAGAAATGGTCTATCGCTGGAGGAATTTATATGAAAATATAATCACAGGTTATATACAAGTTAAAGACAAGAAAGCAAACAACAATTTTTTGTTGGCAATGACACCTTAAGACTCTGAGACCTAAAATATGTTTTCAATGATTCTTCGTATTTTTTTCTAAATGTAAGTGGTCCAAGTCCTTACACTGCTCATTTTTCAAAGTCATCTTGTGATGCATACTTGGGGCCCGCCTGGCCCCAAGCCTTTTAACATTCCGGCGGGCTTGTAAAACCTGGCTGTTCGCCCAGGCCTTTGAGGAGAGGGGGTGTCAGGGTTTTCAGCTCCTCCCTACCCTTATTTCTATTTTGACTTTTTGTACTAACTCTGTTTTGAGGTTCTTAAATTGTGTGCTGTTTTTAAAAATTGTTTTATTCAATTGTGTTTATCGAATTGTATGTTGCCCCGAGATGCCACAGGCATATGGGACAACCAATAAATGCTTAAAATAAATAATATAAATAAATACTTCCCATAATCGTACTATGTCTGAAACTACTGTAGATTCATGCTACTAAATACAGATTTACACAAAAATAACCTTCAATTTGATGGTACTTGGCTAGCAATTGAGATCGAGGAATGACAAGAATGGCACCATATGATGTTAATAGTCCCAACTAATCATCACAAGTGCCTTCCTTTCTCTCCCTAAACTTCTAGACATCTTTTGGATCTCTGTTGTTTATCTACTTCTCCCCCTGTTCTACTTCTGCCCTTCTAACTACACAAACTAACTGCTTAGATGTTTGTATACCAATGCAAGAAGCCTCAAAAGTAAAATGGGGGAATTTAGAATACTTGGCTTCAAGTGAGGACATAGATATTGTAGGCATCTGAGAAACATGATGGAATGAGGACTATCAATAGGACACTGTAGTACCGGGATACAAAATATATATAGAAGCGGCAATTAATTGTACTGGGGGTGGAGTAACCCTGTATATTGAACACCACATTGTGTCAAACAGGATCAAAATAATAAATGACACGGACTCTCCTTGGAATCGCTATGGATAGAAATTCCATGTTTAAAAGGCGAACGGATAGTAATGGGGCTATATTATTAACCCCCCCAACCAGGATGTGGACTGTAACTGTGATATGCTAAGGAAAATTGGGGAGGCTACAAAAGTAGGTAGTGCAATAATAATGGGTGATTTTAACTACCCTGATATTGAGTGGGAAAATGTCCCTTCGGGATATGTTGCAGAGTTTGTAGATACTATAAATGACTGCTTCCTGGAGCAGCTTATCTTGGAACCACACAAGAGGAGAAGCTTTTTTAGATCTTGTCCTAACTGGAGCAGAGGACCTAGTGGAAGGGGTAACCGTGGCAGGGACGCTTTCTAATAGCGATCACAATGTCATTAAATTCAACATGCTAATAGGTGAGAGGTTACTGAAGAATACGTCTGCCCACAAGGGTGTTTAACTTCAGGAATGTGAGCTATGCAAAGATGAGGAAGTTATTTAAGGGAAAGTCGTTGGGGTCAAAAGCCTGCAAGAGCCACAGAGACTATTGAAAACTACTATCTTTGCGCCCAGATTAAATGTATACCACAAGTTAAAAAAGCAAGAAAAGACCCAAACAAATGCCTGCAGGGCTAAACGGTAAAGTTAAGCAGGCTATCAGAGTAAAAAAAAATTGTTGTTCAATTTTTTTTCAAATTTGCCTCATTTGAAAAGAATTACAGTAGTAGTTACTGAGGAAAACAGATTTTTTTTCCCCCCAGTACATCAGAGGCAGGAAACCTGCTAGAGAGGCAGTTGGTCAGTTATATGATTAGGGAACAAAGGGGGCGCTCAAAGATAACAAGGCTATTGCTGAGAAACTAAATCAGTTTTTTGCATCAGTTTTTACTGCAGAGAATGTCGGCCGATATCCACACCAGAACTATTTTTGTTGGTGAGTAATCTGAGGAACTATCTGAAATTAGTGTCACGTCAGACAAGCTTTTATTGCATATTGATAAAAGTAACAAGTCACCAGGACCTGAAAGTATTAATCAAGGTTACTGAAAGAACTCAAATTTGAAATTGCTGAACTACTATCAGTAATATGTAATTTATTGCTAAAATTGTCCTCCGAGTCAGAGGATTGGAAGTTAGTAAATGTAACCCCAATATTTAAGAAGGGTTTCAAAGGCCTGGAAACTACAGACTGGTAAGCCTGACATCAGTACCAGGCAAACTGGTGGAAACAATTGTTAAAAACAGAATTACTAGGTATATTAGTAAGCATGATTTGATGGGTAAAAACCAACATGGCTTTAGCAAAGGGAAATCATGCCTTCCTAAACTGTTATAATTTTGTGAGATTGAGGCTGCATTCCCATCTGTGATGGCGGTGGCAGCAGAGAGAGCAGCGAGGGAAGATGCAGCAGCACGGGGGTGGGGGGGCCTGACAGGAAAAGAGCCAATGCGAACGGGCATCTGCTGCGGCTTCTCTTGCACGTGTCAGGGCAGGATTTTGCACCCTGACATGCACGAGAGAAGCCGCGACAGATCCCCGTTCACACCGGCTCTTTTCCTGTCAGCCAACTCCTCTCCGCTGCTGCACCTTCCCTCGCTGCTTCCTCTGCCACCACTGCTGCCGCAGATGGGAATGCAGTCTAATAAGCACAGTGCACACATGGATTGGGGTGATCCAGCTGATAATAGTATATTTGAATTTTCAATAAGCTTTTGACAACGTCCCTCACCAGAGACTTGGTAGCTGGTTAAAATATAGGAAACAAAGGGTTAGAAATAAATGGTCATTTTTTCAAGTTGGAGAGAGGCTTGGTGCCTCAGGTCAGTAGTGGGACTAGTATTGTTGAACATATTCATAAGATCTGGGAAAAGGGTTAAAGAGTGAGGTGGCTGAATTTGCAGATGACACCAAATTATTTAAGATAGTTAAGACCTAGGCAGAGTGTGAGGAACTATAGAGGGATCTTGCGTGGTGAAGGAGCAACAAAGTGGTAAATGAAATTCAGTGTTAAGTGCAAGATGATGCACATAAGGAAAAATAATTCTCAGTTTACATACATGATGCTAGGTTCGATCTGGGTATAACCACTCAGGAGAAGGATCTTGGAGTCATTGTGGATAGTTCCTTGAAGACACTGGCTCAGTGTGTGGCAGCGGTAAAAGGAATTATTATGAAAGGAATAGAAAATAAAAGGGGAAATACAATGCTGCTGTATAAATCTTTGTTTGACTCCACCTTGAATATTGTGTGCAGTTCTGGTCACCCCATCTCAGGAAACAGATAATAGAGTTGGAAAAAGTTCAGAGAAGCACAACAAGGATGGTAGAAGGGATGGTTCGACTTCATATAAGATGTTCAACAGGTTAGGGCTGTTTAACTTGGAGAAGAGGTGATTTAAGGAAGGATATGATAGTTAATAAAATCATGAGCAGTGTTGAAAAAGTAAATAGGGAACTATTGTTTTCCCGTTCTCACAATAAGAGAACAAGGGGACACTCTTTGAAGTTAAATGGCAGCAGATTTAAAACAAACCAAGGGAAGTATTTTTCACTCAGCAGACAATACAGTTGTGGAACTCATTGCCAGAGGAGGCTGTAAAAGCCAGCACCATAACTAGCTTCAGACAGAAACTAGATAAATTCTTAGAAGATAGAGCCATAAATGCTTACTAGTTGAGGTTTAAACCCTGACTACTGGAGTTGGGGGTGGTTAGCAGGAGATGTCACACCTCCATGACCTCTACTTGTACTTCTCTCGAGCTACTATAGCTGGCCTCTGTCAGAGACAGGATGCTGGGCTTGATGGACCGCGAGACTGACCCAGTATGGCACGTCTTATGTTCCAACTCTCTTGCCTTCAGCACTGAGCCTGCCTCAGCTCTATCTTCTCCCTCAAGCTCCAATTTTCACAGAATCCAAGATTCTCCTCCCCTTCTCCTCCTTTAAGAAATTCACCTGAGAAACCGTTACCTTGTGTCTATCATCACCATGATCTCACTTTTTTGTGTCCCTACTTTGCATGTTGACATGTTCCTTCTGTTCTTTCACTTTAAATATCTGCAACAATGGTAGTTGCAGGTTCCTCTCCTCTATTTCAGTTGTCATTTTTCACCTGTTTCTTTAGTTCTTTGTTCTCTTAAGTGACTTCACTTTCCCCTGGCTCTTGCATCTCAGTAACTTTGCTTTTTTTAAAAAAAAAATTCCATCCAGCTCATGCACAATGCTATAACCACTTCTGTCTACCTTACAGCCCAGTCACTCAGTCTCTCCATAGCTCTCGACTCACTTGTTAGATCTGCCTCATTTCATCCTCCTGTCAGGCCCATCCGTCCCTCCTGGTTTCAACCTAAAATATTGCCTCCTTTTAGTTAACCCTGCTGTGATTATTTATGTTTCATGATGATGCATGCTGACCTTTATCTTTTGTATCCTAGCTGGAGGAAGCCAATAGGACGCTAACTAATGATGTGGCTAACCTTGCTAATGAGAAAGAAGAACTGAATAACAAGCTAAAAGAGGTCCAAGAACGTGAGTATTCTCTAAACAACATGGACTTAACTTGATGGTGATTTATTGTTCTGTTTACAGTCATCAGAGTTTACAAGTTGGTTTGTCTGGTTACAGATATTGCAAGGCTAAAAGATGAGGAAACTAGCTTAGGACTTATTAAAACACAATTTGAGAAACAGTTGTTGAATGAGAGAACACTGAAAACTCAGGTAAATATAAATGAGTCCATGATTATATTGTATTATTGATGATACTGTACTCATTGTTACAATATTAGAATGTACATTCAAGGCTTGCTTTGTTATAAGTTAGCTGTATATATTTGCTGTAGTCTGAATTTTAAACTCAGTGCTTGGTATGAATTGAAACTTGCACTAGCACAGTTACACTGATGTAGCTATGCTGGTGCAAATTAATTTTGTCGACTAAGGTGCAGTCATGAAGTACCATTGTAAAACGGGACTTGCACCCGAGTAATAGAGAGCAGGACAACTTCTTAAAATGACAAACATGCAATCTTGAATCAAAATAACTACTTTTCATATAGTTCTTAATGAAAATTAAACAAAAATTAATAATTTGAGCACGTCTGAGTTACCTTCCTCTCATAGATCGAAACATACCTCTAAAAATTGTTTCTTTCCTTGAAGCACCTGATAATACTACAGCCCACACTGGGATTGTAGACAATATCTATCAAATTTTGATGAAGTCTTAAAAATTCCTGTCTTCCGAACAACCCAGGACTTATTAAATGTTCCAATTAAAGGAAGGTTTGGGGTTTTAGTTAAGTGGATTCCCTGAAAAAGTACAAGAACAAATGTATTTTTTACAGCTCTCCATTGATGAAGCTAAAATGGTGCATCTCTATCCAAATGAAATACCAACACAAAATTTCCTTAGTTTATGGGCCAAAAGTGTTTTAGTTGTGTTGGGGGGCAGGACAGATGACATCTGAATCTATAATTAAACGGAGAGTTTGTATTTGAAGTCTGTGAATAAGCTGGCTGAGATCATGAATCGCAAGGATCCTGTCAAACGTGGAGCAGACACTGATGTGCGGAGGAAAGAAAAGGAGAACAGGAAGCTGCATATGGAGCTGAAATCTGAACGTGAAAAGTTAACCCAGATGATGATCAAATATCAGAAGGAGATCAACGAAATGCAGGCAGTAAGAGCCATTTACAAAGCTATATAACCATTTTTTAAATGCTTGTTTAAGCGGTTGAAGCAATTTAAAATTATTCCACACCTTTATACACAATTCATATTTTCTGCACATTTGGTGGGAGGGAGCTCTTAAAATAAAAGTCCTATATCTAGCTGGTTTTCAAAGCCCGCATTCTGCCAAGTCAATCTTATGAACAGCAAATTGGAGTGGAGTACAGCTGTAGTACTAAAAGCCAAATCTCTTCAATCATTTTACCAGCAAATAGCAGACGAGAGCCAAGTACGAATTGAGCTGCAAATGGCACTGGACAGCAAAGACAGTGACATTGAGCAGCTTCGCTCACAGCTCCAGACAATCCACATTGGTCTGGACAGCACCAGCATAGGCAGCGGGCCCGGGGATGCAGAGGCAGATGATGGATTTCCAGGTATGGTTTATTTTATGAATCTGTCTCTTCATTAATTTATTTGGTATTAAGAACTTTGTAGTGGAAGTCGAGACATCCTTTTCTGCTTGTATGATCGCCTTGTCCTAGATTTCTTGGTACCTTTTTAGTAGTCTGATAGCACTTTATTATCAGGTGCTAACTAAAGTATAGTTTGTTAGCAACAGTCCATTTACTCCAGAGTAGCCCTATTGAAGCCCATACTTCTCTGGAGTAAGCAGTTTGTGGATCACAGCAAATATTTTTTTCTTTTCAAGGAGAACATGTTTGGAACTTTTCCCAAGATTTAAGAGTGTGTTCTTTTTTTCATGTGCAAACTACTTATTTTCTTTTGAATTGTTCTGTGCTGGGTAAAAATGAAACTAGTCTTGGTTTGTTAGTTTTTTGTTGTTGTGTTAATTCCTCTTTCTGCACTCTTTCCCCCCCCCCCCCTTTATACTTCATCTTTAGTTCATATTACTCACTCCCACACTTCGGAGTCCATGTCTTTTTCGTACCAGCGTTCTTCTACTTCTGTCAGTATTGCCACTAAGCCTTCCAGTTCTCGCATCATTCTCGACTCTGATTCTGACTCAGAGGAAGAGCCAGTGTCTCATGTCGAAGTCCCTTCAGAACATGATAGCACAGGTGACATCCCTGAAAAGCATTGGTTCACTTACATTTTGGTCTTTCTTTGTCCTTGTGCTTATTTTATCTTAACTAGCATTAATACTCTGTTTTCAAAAGCGCTGGCAGTAAATACTGGTATTGAGAAGGTGATGAGTGTGCTGCATGAACAAAGAATTGGCATGTGATTTGTAAAACTTGTTCTATTGCTTACGGCCTAATATGTATATCTGGTCCTGGGTTCAAAGCAGCTTCTATCACACCTCACACCTTTCATTCAAGTGTGCAACAGTAGACCCAAACCAATGGAAAGCCCTGACACTCCCTCTGCATGCAAACACTTCTGCTGCCCCTTAAACAGACGCTCAGTACGCACATTGCTGTTGTGCTTGCTATCACCCATCCTTCCCTCTCTTTCTCTTACAAACCCATTCAGTGCTGCCATTATAGACATGCACTCTTTTTCTCCCTAACTGCCACCTCCCCATACAGAGCTTGAGGCATCTCTAACAAAGGCCTTTTTTACACGAGATGCACCCACATATGTCCACTACATGGGCGTGCATGGGTGTGTTTTGTGTGACAGCGACGCAGGTGAGTGGGGGTGCATGCGCGCTCCTGTGAAACATGCACCTCCACCCATCACCCACGCACAGAGCAACTAGTGAAAACACAGGTTGCTCCATGCAGGGGCATGCATGGGGATGTGGGGGGGGTGCGCGGAGGATGGGTGTGCACCCGCCTCCTGCACTACAGCCACAGGCCATTTAAAAAGGATGGGAGCCAGAGTGAGAGGTGGGGGGAGGGAAACAACACAAATGTATGTTTGAAATGCAGAGTTGCAGCGACGTCCTTTGCTGAAGAGTGTACCCTAAATGACCAACACGGTACAACTGTTCTGGGTGGGATTTGTCGGTGAGGGGCCTGTAGCCCCCAAAGTTGAGAGAGGGAAGCCATCGGTTTGTTTGTTTGTTTGTTTGTTTGGTTGTCTCTTGTCATTATGCCCCTACCTCCAGCACCTAAGCTTTACAACTTCCAGAAATTCTGGTTGAGGTTTCTACTTTGTCTAAAAAATATATATTGTTTACTTGTACATTTTTATTTTGAGTGCTCCAAATCTTTTGTCTAAAAATGGCACTTAGTAATCACAAAAAATATTAGAGGCTGTTTTTGAAAGGCTGGTCCTAAATCCATTAACTTTGCATGCTTGTGGATTGTTGCTAGCATAAAAGGCAACAAATTATTAATAAATCATTGCATTTTTTTTTTCCTTTCTGCTGAAATGGGGTTTTGTTTTGATTCACGATCAGAATCTTAGGTTTTTGAGCTTCTAAGTTAAGAGCTTCTGACCTTTATCCTGTGCTAAAGCAGAAATAAAGCGTTCATTCACACAAAAAAAACCCAGAGCTCGGAAAGTCAATCCAGAACTCTGCCTGTGCAGTTCCCTCCCCGGATTGTGCTGCTGTGTGAAAAGTAGGATTACATGGCATAGGTTTACTTGTTGTGCAAATTCTTTGTGCACATCACTGCCATCCCTATGAGAGAAGCCAGCAGAGGCAGCACTGCATGTCAGCTTCTTCTATTCTGGCGGTTTTGAGTGAATGAACCCTGAGAGTAGTGATCTGTTAGCAGGTAAACAGAGAACAGTTACAAGGAAATGATTCAGTCTGTTAGACAAGTTGTCTTTAAAGTAGGTTGCAATTACGGCAGAGACGTTTCCATCTGGTGTATGTTCAGTGCTTTGCAAGGCAGTTTCTGATTGATTCCTTGATGCTCCATTAAATTAGATCCATTAAATGAATAAATTAAACTATGATTGGAGTGTTGTTGGTTAATATTTTTAAAGCTGTTTGAGAGCTTTAGGGAAGAAAAATGCAATGCCATATTCCTATTTGTTACATAAAGTTTTCATGCTGTTGCCTGCTGGCAGGGAATTGAATATCTCAAGCTTGTACCAGTAGCAATTATATAGTTCTTCAGGGCCAGATGGGAGGAGTTTTAGATTGCAAAGGGAAGTGTCTGTGGATCTAGTAGCCAAAGTTATATTTTTATGAAGTAGCTGAGCTTGATAGTATGTCGAAAATAGAACAAAAACCAAGTTTAGCCAAGTATGACTTACTGTTGCTGGCTACAAAGTTCTGGTATTCTGAAATAGATTCTGGCATAAAAGTTGTAAAGTAGGGTGCTCTAAATGGCAAATATTTTTGAAATTTTGGTGTTAGCTCATTTAAAAACCTTCTACCCATAGCTAATCTCACTTTTACTAATAGTAATGTATGTGCAGTTAGCTGTATCTCCTATCACAGCTTCACTCCATTTTATTCAGTCTGAAATATAAGTAGTTGATTTGTTATGTGCTACTAGTGGCAGGACTGCAAATATGTGTTCCCAGAAACTCACTATGATCAACTTGATGAGGACTTTTCTTTAGCAGGACATATTTGTACGTCTGCTTTATTATTTCTAACTAAATACTGTCTTTAATTGCATGGGATCTTAACCAGAATGTTTGATTTGTTTACTTTAATACTCATTTACAGAGTCAAGATTAGAGGGCTGGCTATCTCTGCCTGTCAGGAACAACACTAAGAAATTTGGATGGGTTAAAAAGGTGAGACATGTATAATCTGGACATGTTACTTGAACAGCTTGTAATGTTCAATTTTATTCTGGCTATGGCAATTTCAAGTTATTGTAGCTTCATTTCTAGGTATTGTGTTACAATAAACAAGTCTAGAAGTCCCAGATGCCCAAAATGCCATTACCATGTATCAGTCAGTCTATTAGATGGAGGAGAAAGGTGTTTTGGTCAGCCAGAGATGGAAACACTCATTTTATGCAGCTGTGGCTTTGGGGAGCCTCCAGCAACAAGGGGTTCCTTCAGGATCATAAGGCTGCAAACCCACGTGACCCACAGGCAGATTATCATGCTAGACAGAAGTGAAATTTCTGAATGCCTCCATTCTCTTGAATGAGGTGATGCCAGCAGTTCCCTTTTAGCAGCTCCTGCTCAGCCATTTGCTAGTATCAGCAGGGCATTGAGCTAATGAGATTGCAGTGTTTTATGTCGGGCATAAAAGAGATGAAAAGCAGAATGTCATTCACAGACTCATTCACATACTGCTTGCACTTTCTCGCCAGTTTTCTTGCTGTTGGTTTTTTTGCTCAAGGAAAACCAGTTACCTTATTCACAGTGGAGGTGTTGGCATGCCTCATTATTTTGTCACATTATTTTGTTATTTTAGGCAACGGAGGTAAAATATATTGTAGCTATGTGGTCAGACTTTGGACCCACACTACAATATTTGCCATTGTTTGATATGTACCAATAAAATTTCTAGGGGCTTGCCTTTCAGTTTTTGTTAAAACTACTCATTAGAAGTCCATTCTCCCAAGAAATTTTTCATATGCTTTCATTCTGTGGCGTGGCTTCATTTTGGCAATCATTGCTCTACAAGTATTTGTCTTGTGTAATCTGAAAAAAACAAAATACTGCAAGAAAACCTGTATTCTAATACATGCATTAATATATATCATTTCTTAAACAGTATGTAGTGGTAAGCAGTAAGAAGATTCTGTTCTATGACAGTGAACAAGATAAGGAGCAATCTAATCCCTATATGGTGTTAGATATAGAGTAAGTATTATCACCTTAACTTACAGTAGGTATTCCTTTTGGTAACTTTCAGGTGGATATTCTTGGAGAGAAGGCAACAGATCCTATTTTGGAGAGCTGATAGCGAATATAGCCTATGCAGCATAGACCAGGGGCTGGGCAAAATTCTGACGCCCAAGAGTCACATACCAAAATATTGATATTGCAGAGAGCCACAAGACCTGTGACACAGATCATGGCTTCCCCCAATCTTGGGGACAGAGCAGTGTGGCTTCCCACCCTCCTGGCCCCCAGGCAGTCTGGCAGGTTTGGGCAGCAGCAATAGTGCACAGGACACACTGTCCCTGCTCCCACGTCCCCCAGGAGGCTTTGACTGCTGCAGTAGTGGAAATGGTGGCTCATCTTTCCTTGCTCCTGTTAGAGCCATACGGATATGCCCCCAGGCAACCACTTCTTCCAAGAGCTACAGTGCAGGTACCTGAGAGCTGCATGTAGCCCCCGAGTTGCCATTTGCCCACCTCTGGCATAGGTGTTCACCTATCAAGTGAAGAATACAGTGATTCAGTAGTCTTTTTGTTTATAATCAGGAAATTACTATTGACTGCATCATTTAACTGTAATTGTTCAAACTAGTCAGTGTTGTTAGTTTAACTTGTATCTTGATGCTGTTTGATTGTCAAGGGCTGGGGTGTGGGCAGACTTGGAGATCAGGGCAGTAGTAGGGGGAGGGGTTCACGGCAAGGCAAGAAAGGGAACAAGGAGTAATGCTTGGAAGTGTGGACAAGTCAGATGATCTGCCCAGCTTCCTGGTTCTACCATCAACTAGGAAGCTGGGAGGTGTGGCAAGGGCTGACCTAGCTAGGAGGAGAGCAGTGGAGAGGCTAGGACAATTTATTTATTTCTTTATTTAGAAAATTCGTATCCTGCCCCTCCAGCCACAGGCAGCCCGGGGCGGCCAACAACAATAAATATAAAATACATTAAAACAGTTAAAATATCCACAATAAATAACAATAATAGCAAAAAACAGCAAAAAACCCCAATCCCCTCCCCAAATCCCCCACCCCATCCATCCCATCACCCATGGTGGCCATGAACTCATGCTCGGCTCCCCCGAGAACTGCATCGGTGTGAATGTTGAGGTCCCCCAAGACTATCATCTTTGGGGACTGCAACACCACCTCCGACACAGCCTCTGCCAGAACATGCAGGGAGGCCGCCATACTGGTAGGTGCACGGTATACTAGCAACACTCCCAAACTGTCCCCCACCAAATCAAACCCAAGATGGAGACCTTCAATGTCTACCATGGATCGCACTGGACACCTCCTCACAGACCACCCCTTTTTAAAAATCACAGCTACACCGCCCCCGTCCCTCCGACCACGACTGGTGTTGTACGGAATACCCAGCTGGAACAAGATCAGCCAGGATAGGCCCCGATACATTGTCCAGCCAGGTTTCCGTAATGCATGCGAGATTGGCGGCATAGTCGAGGATTACCTCCTGGACGGTTGTTGCCTTATTTGCCGCCGACCTCACGTTTAACAACACCAAAACCAGGCTGGGGGCCCCCTGAACAAGTTCTACCTGCTCACCTCCTGGTGGAGAGGTAAGCGGGACGTGCGCTAGGCACCTATCCCGCCTCACTACTCCTACTCCCCTCCACCTAAGACCATATCTCCCCTGACCTGTCATCTGTATCTTCACCCCCCTGCTCTCACCCAAGCAGGGGAGGGGCGAAGGCACTGTCCGGGCTGCTGTCACTATGCTGGGCCGCTGTGCAGAGCAGAACTAATCTTGATGGTGGCAGCCTCCGTCCGTAAACGGCCCGCCAATGGCACTTCGCCCTTTGGCTGCCGCCCTCAGGGCAGCTCCCCTTTGTGCTGTTACCTGGGGAAGGGAGGACAGCAGAACACAGGTGTGGGCACTCTTCCACTTCCACCTTCAGCCCCAGCACTGGCCCTTTCCTCTCCCCTGCCCTCAGGGCAGTTCCCTTTGTGCTGACAAGGGGAGAGAACCTACAGGGCAGCATTCGAGGCTGAGCCAGGCAGCAGCAGTGGTGCTGGTCTAGAAGCCCCCACGATGTGGTTTTGAGACCCAGGTCTTGACATTGATGACTGGGTAGATAATGCTGTGGGGGGTAAGGGGCGAGATCGTGGCTTCACTCATTGCTGAGAACTCTTACACTGCAGGGGTGATGAAATCTGCGTCAGCCAAGGTACTGCATTTGTTGCTAATTATTTTATTTGGTAAACTAGCTAACACTTGTAGACCAGACTAAATTTTCTGACCCTTCATTTCTTCCTTGAAACAATCTGTTTCTACAGCAAGTTGTTCCATGTCCGGCCAGTCACGCAGACTGATGTGTACAGAGCAGATTCCAAAGAGATTCCTAGAATTTTCCAGGTATGCAATGTAACTCTATATCTCTTGGAACAACAGATGGATAGTATTTCTTATGAAAACAAAGACAAGACACACAAAAAGGAAAGGCATAGTTATAAAATAAGAAAAGTAATGTCCTTCGTATATATCCTTATTTTTATTTCTCATTCTGAAACACTTGAGAATTGATCGCTGCTTATGTAATTGCTCCCAGATGACATCTACTGTGTAACACATGGTTTTTCTGCTTTGATGCCAGATTCTGTATGCTAACGAAGGAGAAAGCAAGAAAGAACAAGAATTTCCTGTGGAGCCTATGGGAGAGAAATCAAATTACATTTGCCACAAAGGACATGAGTTTATACCCACTCTGTATCATTTTCCAACCAACTGTGAGGCTTGTATGAAGCCACTGTGGCACATGTTTAAACCTCCTCCTGCTTTAGAGTGTCGCCGCTGCCATATCAAATGTCACAAAGATCACATGGATAAAAAAGAAGAGATTATAGCACCTTGCAAAGGTACAATATATTGCATAGCTGAGTAAATACTTAGCTCTTGGTGAGGTTAGATCACAACGTTTTTAAAACTTTTCACCGGAATTATTAACCAGCAACTAAGAGGTAGTAGAATTACACAATTCTGCCCACCATCACCCAAAGATAGTTGGAGGGGATCTGTATTTACTACTCTACGCAGATGACATGACAATTATGTCCCTATCACCTATCGGTCTCCAAAGGATGTTATCCACTTTGGTTCAGTATGCAAGGGATAACTCCTTAGTTATAAATGTCCCTAAATCTAAGGTGATGTCTTTTGTGACAGCCAAATGGCACCGATGGGTGATAGGTGAAGAAAAATTTGAGAGTGTCTCGTCTTTTACCTATTTGGGAATTACCTCTGACTCAACTCTTTCATGGAGGCCTCAACTTTCAGGGCTAGATTGAAGGCAGAGCAGGCTGCAAGTGGGATTTTGAAGTTCTACAGGAACTGTGGCAAACATCCCTGTGTTGAGGCTTTGAGAGTTGCTGAGGCAAAATTGGACTCTACATTCCTGTATGGTGCTGAGCTATGGGGACTGGATCAACGGGCTAGCAAAGTGGCAGAGGTCGTCCAGGCAGCCTTCTTGAAGAGACTTATGGGTATTCAAAGTTCTACTCCAAGAGCATTGGTTAGGCAGAAATTGGGGGTACAGAATTTGGCCATTAAGGCAAAGCTGAGAGTTTTTGCCTATTGGATTAAAATTAGATCTCTTTCTCCTAACTGCATACCCAAGAGAGCTCTGATAGATATGGAAGAAAATATAGAGGGTAGGCCCTCCTGGGTCAAAGAAGTCAGACTGGAGCTGGCCAAGATAGGTCTTGGGTTTATTGGCGAAACCATTGATCGTATCCCTGTATCAACAGACAGGAAACAGATCGTCAGTCGACTTAAAGACATAGCCCTCTAGGAAGATAGGTCTAGGGTGGCAGAACTAGCCTATCTCTCCTTGAATCAGTTTAGATTTCCATCCAACATGCCCACTCCTTATTTGCAGATTCCTTACCATCATTTAAGACTAGTCATTATACGTCTGAGATTCTCGCAGCTAGATTCCAGTACACAGGAGGGCAGGTGGCAGGGAGTACCCTGGGCACAAAGGTTATGTCCCTGCCCCTTTAACACAATAGAAGATATTCCCCATCTCCTATGGGAATGCCCTCTGTACAAAATAGAAAGGTCTAAATGGCTGTGCCCGTGGGTGAAGGGAGACGAAGGGCTTTCCCTTCGGGAAAAGACGGCTCAGTTCTTTTTGGATCTACTCCCTAATTCAATACTCTGCCTCGCAAAAATTTTAAATGCTGCACAGTTGAAAAGGAAAAATCACGCTAAAGTGGGAAGCACTTGAAAACCTTTCACATCATATGATACCATCTAAGAGAACTAGAGGCTGTAGGAGGCCCCTAAGTAACTATTTGGATTGCTGCATGCTGACTGATTATCAAGAGTAAATGCTAGATATGTATTGTGGTTTAGTTAAGGTTACTGGGCCACCGTAATTTATCTGTGTTTTTATATTGGTGGTGGTTTACTTCTAGTGAAGTTGTTTATTTTGTTATATGCGGTTTATGGAAGACATGAGTTTTCTTATCATGTTTTTCCTTCTCGGTATATGAGAAATCTCTATGTATAAAGTAATCATAGGAATTATTGTTTTATTTGGCCAAATTGGCCGTAAATAAATTCTATTCTATTCTGGTAGTAAATGACCGGAATGCAGCCTTTGAAATGGAGGCTTAGGGGTGTGACAGCTGTGGTCTTGGGTTGTATTTCAGCTACCACAGCATGCCAAGAGTGTCTTCGGGAAGATCAGTTCACTGCAACTGCGTAACCAATGTTGGGACATGTATTAAACTGTTGTGATGTGGAGGAGGAGATTGGCTGTCCCAATATTGGGGTGGAAACGGGCTGAAAAGCTGTATTTCTTGCAAGCTTTGATCTGCTCTCTGAGCTTAGTGTGAGCATAACTAAGTAGCAAAACTATGACTGGTCTGTTAGACCAACCATGAAACATCTATTTTGAAATTCACATTTCTCAAATGTAAATGAGGAATGGAACTAAAACTGGAGTTGAGCCATTGTTGCCATAGCCCACAAGAAAGGGTGTTAAACATCATGCTGCAGTAACTGCCTGTGCTACTTTGCTCTGGGTGGAAGGGAGGAGACCAGTATGGAAGAATAAATTATTATACTCAAGAAAGTTCATTTTTGGTTGGGATGCATATCCACTTTGTGCACTGTATAACTCTCATGAACATGAGAGATTGTAGTAGCATGCTTTTATTCTACACTACTACTTTTAGTAACACAATGGTTAATAGTCTTTATTTTCTTCTCAGTGTGGTCATCGAAAGGGTATATGGACTTAAAATAGATTACAAATGCTTCTTAAAGTAACACAAAAATCACAGCAGCCCAGATTATACTTCTCTAAGTGGTTGCATGTTACCGTTGGCTTCTGCTGGGTGTCCTTTTATAAGAACTCAGGGATCATTACTGTAGGTCCAGGGCTTTGAAAGCGTGGATTCACACATGGATATCTAATCTTTTAATACTGAGATTTTGTTCTGAAATTGTATTTCAGTATATTATGATATTTCAACGGCAAAGAATCTACTACTGTTAGCTAACTCTACAGAGGAACAGCAGAAATGGGTGAGCCGCCTGGTGAAAAAAATTCCCAAAAAACCACCAGCCCCAGACCCTTTTGCACGATCTTCTCCTAGAACTTCCATGAAGGTACAGCCAAACCAGTCTATCAGACGGCCAAGCCGACAGCTTCCTCCAAACAAACCAAGGTAACACACAAAGCAAACCTTTGTTAAAGCTCATTATTTTCAGCATCCTACTGCTGTTTTTCTAGTAATTACTTTTACAATAGTAAACTAGCTTTTGTCTGTTTACCATGGGCATTTTAGGGTGGTCTTTTTTCCTAGTCAGGCTACTAAAATGTGAACCCATGCTATGGTCTTTATAACTTATTGGCTGAAAACAGACATGCACCTTAACTCGGCTTTAACACCGCTTATGCATGTTGTAGGGCTGCATAGGGCGCCCATACAGCCCTGCAATATGCATAAGAAATGTTAAAGCGGAGTTACCTGATTGTCTGTTTTCACCCATAGTGTACAAAATATTGTTCTGAGAGCTTATGGTATGTGTATGCTTCCCACCCTCACTTAAATGACCTATGTTTTCTCATTGAGAGAGAAGGAAAATATTAATTGTAAAATATAGTAGCTGCCTGCAGAAATCCAAAGTTAAGTCGGAGGGGGGAAAAACAAATTTCCTTCCTTTCTTTCAATATGCGCAATATTAGAAAGACCTGTTCCAGTCATTTTTACAGTGACTCAGTGGTCATTTCTTTATCCCAACTTGATGTATTAGTAAATTTCTGAGGAGGTTCTAATGCTAAGCTGATGTGATGGTTCTTTTCTGTATTCTTCCTTTTGTTGTGAAGACAATGACTGAACTTTTAACCACTTACTGCAGAGTAAGGCTGCGATTCCACTCTCCCCTGCGCCTGAGTAAAGGCAGCTCTGGAGCCCTTCAGTTGGCGGAATCTCCTCCCCCCAATGCACTGTGCACCTGGTGCACCAAAACAGTCAGGTTCACACTGGCGCCCGAGAAATAGTACTCTCCGTTCCCTGGCTGAAAGCACTGGTCATGCCGCCTGCAACCAGGAGACTGAGTTACAACACCATGCCACCAGCCACCCCTTCGCTGCAAAGGGGTTGCCATAGCACATGGGACCGCACTCCATGCTCCAGCACTTTGATCCCCAATGTGCATAGGGGTCAGACATGCTATCTAAGCTGTGCAGCACTCCTCCTCCTGGATTCACCAGGAATACAGCGGCACAAGTCCCTGCCGGGAAGTCTATTGCAGAGAAGTCATTGAAGGGATGGCATTAGCAGCTTTTGGCAGGGAACTGGGGGCTACTCTGTTAGGAGGGTAGCTTGCCCTTTCGATGAGGGCAAGGAGCGCTTGTCCTGTTGTAGCAGGGGTTGGGGTGCTTGCTCTGCTGGTGGGGGGAAGTAGGGGGCGTGCTCTGCTGGCAGGGCTGTCTCTTATACACATCTAGATGTGTGATGTGGATGGGAAGAGGGCAGGTGACCCTGGGGCACAATAAGGGACAGAGGCCCTTTCGATGAGGGCAAGGAGCGCTTGTCCTGTTGTAGCAGGGGTTGGGGTGCTTGCTCTGCTGGTGGGGGGAAGTAGGGGGCGTGCTCTGCTGGCAGGGAGGTAACACTTGCTTTGATGTGGATGGGAAGAGGGCAGGTGACCCTGGGGCACAATAAGGGACAGAGGCCCTTTCGATGAGGGCAAGGAGCGCTTGTCCTGTTGTAGCAGGGGTTGGGGTGCTTGCTCTGCTGGTGGGGGGAAGTAGGGGGCGTGCTCTGCTGGCAGGGAGGTAACACTTGCTTTGATGTGGATGGGAAGAGGGCAGGTGACCCTGGAGCACAATAAGGGACAGAGGCTTTTCTTACCAGAGAAGCGTGACTGCAAAGCTAGGAAGCAGACCCAGCCAACTCGCTCCTGAGGCTCATTCATTTGCAGGGCAGATCCATCCTCCCTGCAAAGCTAGCCTGCATTCTAGCCAGGTCTACCTCTGAGCCTCCCAGTCACTGTACTGCAGCTCCTGCCCCCTAGCATGCCCTCTACCCGCAAGAGTAACCAGCCTTCCCTGCCCTATCTCCCGGGTGTGCGCGCCAGCTCCTAACTGTTGTAACTGGTGCAGCCAGCTTGGTGGATTTGGCGCATTTTGTGCCGGTCTACACTTGCTCCTGTTCCCACCGCAAATCTCACCATAGCTGGATTTCGGCCTAAGCCTATTTAAAATAGACAGAACTACTCTAGAGTAAGTGCCTTCATGAATTGCAGCTGATGTGTGTAAACTAAGGAGTCTAGCTACATGTTGGCAAATAGCCATGTGCTCTAAGTCCCTGTTTTTACTTTTCATAATAAGCTTGTTTGCTTGTTTACTTAGTTAGTGCTGCAGAGCTGTGGGGAAGGCATGAATGGTTCATGCTGGACCATGTTATTGCCTCAGACATGTATCTTCCTCATACCTTGCAAAATCAGCAGCTGTACAGGCACTCACATCTGCAAGAATATGCCCTAGATAGTATGTATATGATGGTACATTGAATATTAGGGGTGATCTGCGGGGGGAAATTTTGTTTCATTTTTTTTTCTGTTTCCCCGGGATTTCCGTATTTAATTACAGGCTTAGATTTGCAGATAAGGATTTTTCACATTGACGTCAATCCCCCGCCCCCAGCCCCCCCTGTTTCCCAGGGGCCTGGAATGGTACTTAGTGGCTTCAAAGAACTTGATTGAAGCACCATTGCTGATGTGGGGGCTCCTTCCTGCATGCCCCCTGTTTTGGATTACGCATGCACAAAATTGCCCAGTGGCCATTTTGCACACGTGATATGGAGCAGGGAGAGCGCCACGGTGAGGGAGCCTACCAGAGCCCCCACAGCAGCAGCAGTGCTTCAATCAAGTCCTCTGAGGCCGGTAAGTACCACTCCAGGACCTGGGGGGAAATTCTGGCTCCGGAACTTCAGATCCCATAATTTGAAGGGCTAATTACGGGATTTTATTAATTAACCTGTAATGATCCATTCCTGGATCTTATGGGTAAATCCGAAGCTGTAATTCCCGCCCCTACTGAATTCTTACAATTTGCCGCAAATTGTGGTTTTGTATGTGGTGAGATTTTTTTTATTTTTTTTTTAAAGTCTTGCTCTTTAATCTTAGTCCTAGGGTGGTGGATTATTATTATTTTTTTAAAATAAATAAATAAAAAAGTAAATGAACATCAGAACATCAAAAGTTTTTTTCTTTCTGTGATGCCATTTGTAAACAAAAAAATAATTATTAGTTCAATAAACCTCACATTATTTTTAGTGTGCTAACAAAAATGTTTCTCCCAACACAACCAACCATTAAGTTACATTAACACAAATTTGATCCTCTTTCTGATGGCCTCAACAGGATAATCTGTCTGATACAGAATCTTATTTACATGTCTAATATATGCAGTTTAAGCCATGAGGAGACAAATCCTGTACCTTGGTTTGTGTATATATACAGTGCAAAAAACTCTATTAATAGAATCTCATGGCTCGCTATATATTTAGTGAGTCACCACACCCTTAGGAAGACTTGTTCTATTTCAAAGTTATTTTTGGTCATTGACTTCCTTTTCAATGATTTTGCCAAACGTAGCTTCTGATGCAGTACAGCACCAAAACCTTACCCGTGGCAACAAACTATAAATAACTCTTAGCCGTGTCAGTGATGATGACCCAACGGAAAGTTCAAGCAGTCATTTTTTAAGAGTTTCTATTGGAGTATTATTTGAAAGCTATCAGATTTGGGTATGTGTACCAGCTAGTTACACTGAGAGCCCTTATGATCTAGTGGTTAAGAGTGAAGTACTGGGACTGGGAGGTAAGGGGGATGCCCCCAGTTCAAGTTTCGCCTTATCCATGAACTCAAAGGGTGACCTTGGACCTGTCACAGATCTCTCAGCCTAACCTACCTTGCATTGTGAGGATTACTAGTTAAGTTAATTAGTTTAATGTTAATGATTAAATGTTAATTGCTAAAGTTAATACATTGAAATGTGAACCATCCTGTGAACCATAAGGGAAATAAACCCTAAACAAATAGTTACGTAAAGTATGTCAGGCAGTGTTACAGAAAATAACTATGGGAGGTATATTCCTTTTAGGGAGAAGTTTTTGAAGGACTATGGCTATCATTTTTTTTATTTTTAAATTTTTTTTGTAAGGATAATTCTGTGATATGAGGTTTTCTTTCAAATCCCTTAATGCTACCGGTTTACTTTGAGTAAAACAGTACAGAAAATAACATTGTATGTTAAAAACAAAAATTAGGTAGACATATGAAACAATCATACCTAGCCCATGTTTGTCATATTAAGCAAATACTGAGTGTTCTTGTGGTGAATATTAAGATTTAATCCCTTGAAAGGTAAATATTAACTGAGATGAAGCAGCAAACAATAATTGAGACACTAAATAAACTTTGGTGATCCATACATGAACCTCTTGTGCTTCATACATTCTGAATACCTTCACTTGAAATATCTAGAAAACCTTCTTCTATAGTAATAACTATACATTTACTGGTTTTTAAAGTAACATTTTAAAGAGTAGATAAAGTTAAAACTCAAGAAAAAGTCATATTGGATAAAAAAGTGGCACATATTTGCATATACCAGGAGTGGGCAAAGCTTCCAACCCCAAGAGCCACGTACAAAAATGTTCATATTGCTGAGAGTCACAAGAGGCACACGTATATTTATGAACACAGACCTCTCCTGTTTCCCGATTGGCTTGTGGAGCCAGTACTCTGCAGTCCTAGCTGCTGAGATTCTGAGGAGCAGCTGCATTTTAGCTGCTGAGACTCTAGTGCGATGACGCACAACATAGGATCATTAAGGCAGCACAGGGCCTAGGACCAGCCCTGTCCGAGAGCTGCATCTGAACTGCCCAAAAGCCAAATGTGGTTCCAGAGCTACGGTTTGCCAACTCCCTGGCATATGTAATTTGGCCCTGATAAGGCCAGGCAACATCATCACTTACAGTTTAGGAGCCTAAGCAAGCTGTACTGAGTTTGCATACTGTTTGCAACCAAAAAGATTCATATTTTTCCATTTCTTTTGTTGTTTATGTGGCAAACGATGGACTGGCTCCTTACAACACTCTGGTAGTCATGAGCCAGGTTTTTCCACTTGTATGTATTGACATGTTTTCATGTTCATTAATAGACTTTTTTACAAGGTATCTATGTAATAGAAAACATAAAATAATATTTACATTTTTATTACTAATTTTTATAGTTCTGTGCCTGCCCTTCGAATTATTATTTTCTATACTGTATATTTTATTATAGCAAAAGTAAGTACAGCAATAGGGTGTTTCAACCACCTGTATGCATGCTGTGACAATGCTAACCTTGAAAACTCATCTGTGAAAACTGCAAATGACAATATTTTGGAAGTCATCTGTAGAAGAATTACTTGCAAAGTAACTTTTTGATAAAATGAACCAATTGTAAAATATTATCTGAACAGTAGTGGGCACATTTTAAACATTGTGTGTATTTTGTATTTTGCCTTGTATAGTGCTGCTGTTAGTCTTTTTAGAACCCATATAGTGTGTCATTACCTTAATGCAGAGGTAATTATTTCATAATTTTGGCTCTGTTTTTACCTAGGATAGCTGGGTAAGTGGTCTCATTAGCTCCTACTACAGATTTGACCTCTGTAAAGTTGCATCAGAGATGAAGTTGGACAAAATATTGTCATTAAAAGATATTCAGATTTGAAGTATGTCAAAGCAGGGAGAGAAACTGTTTCTCATGCTTTTGTTCTATGTATCTTCGCAATTCCAGTTGTCCACGTTATTCCTTTGTTGTCTGTTTGGTGTCAAGTAATATTGCAACATCATGGGAATTATCAAAGAAGAAGCATCACGTAGCACGTACATGCATTACAAATACCAGTTGCTTCATCACATCAACTCACTTTTGAGTCTGTTAATAATTTTGAAACACATGTTTGTGAATTACAGTGAATGGCTAAGTAATACAGTGGGATCCATTTAAATTGAACTTGCATTATTCAAATTCCTGGTTAAGTTGAAGAAATGTGTTTTCCCCAGAGCCAGGTTAAACAAATAAATTGTCTATTAAATTGGGTTAGGCAAATTCTCTACCCTGGTAACTTAAATTGTTATGATGTGTAGAGTATACCCACCCAGCTAAAAATATCAGCAATACGGTAGTATAGATCCCACAAGCTTGCAGTGCAATGCAGCAGTCCCCCAAGCCCTCCTGCTCAGGGGAGCAGCGGTGAACGGGCACTCTGTACATTGCAAATTTGGAGCCTGGTGTGGGACCTGCAGTGCAGGCAAGTGCAGCACTTCTGTTGTTTGCTGGTAAGGTGAGCAACAGGAACAGGAGCACTGTGCATTGCATTCCAAGCTTTGCGGGGATATACTATAGTATTGACCACATGCAGCCAAGAAATCATTAATTCACTTAATATTTCTAGCTGGGATGAGTACAGCTAGCACTTTCCCCTTTATTTAACTCTGCATAAGTTGAATTTCTGATAAGTCACTTTTCTGTGAAGTCTAATTTGTGGGACCTATACATGACTTCCCTGTATGTCTGATTTTTATTTTATTTTTTTCTCTATAATTGTTACTGTAAGGAAATACACTACACACTTAAAAAGGTGCTTATATTTCCACGGTATGCTTTTACTAGAATGAAGATTTAGCTATTTGTTGCATATTGAAACTGTTAAACATCTGTTCCTGTTAGAACAGATCATTTCTCTAACCTTCTCTCACAACTGCTGTTGTTTTTAATAATTTAAAAGATGGCAGACCAATTTCTGCACGTTGTATGTGAAGTTTCCCATTTTCATTTTCAATGAAGCACTGAGCTGTAACAAGGAAGATTAAATTTACTAAATGTAGTCTCTTGTTTTTTTATATATATACACACACACACACACACGAGGTATGTTTACAGTAAGTTACTCACCAGTGTAAAAGTTAAACTCTAAAAATACATTAACACTTTAGCACTTAATACCTATGAGTTAGAATGTACAAAATGTGTCATTTATATTAAATGTCATCACCAAGATCTGCCTGTACCTGTTGTAAGGCCAGTGCTTCTCTGCCATTCCCACTTTGTCGTGCCTAGATTATCCCCTAGAAGTTGACTAGTTAATGTCCAGTTTATTTTGCTTAAAAGATCAGGAAAACACTCTTCTCTCTAATATATTGGTGGTTTTAGTAATATATTAGTGGGGTTTTTTTGTATAGTCTTTTTTTCCCTAACTATTTCATAATGTTTTTAAAGGTCTAGGAATTTTATTTTAATTTGGAAAAAAAAATTCTTACGAACTAGCAAAAAGGTATCAACATTTTTTAGTGATTGTCAGATAAGTTTAATGCGTACTTACGTTTGTAATATATCTACCTATATGAGCACTGAAATCACCAAGTCATCTAAAACAAAAAATATTGCTTGACTGTACCTGTATCAGTATCTATATATAATAATATGTATATAGTGAGAGACCATTTGTATGAAAATTGCTGTTCATTTAACTTAACTTTTTTATTCTCCGTTACGTTGGAGAATATATAAGAAGGCAAATGCAAAAGAAGGCAAGTGCAGAAGGACCAGTCTCTTGCTTAGATATTGATCATTTTTATGTTGACCATTGGGATATGTGAATGGAGTGCAGTACATTTTAAACATGAAAACCTCCTGTTGCAGATTGCAGATTAATTTGCCATTTAAAGACTGGGATTGGTCATTTGATGATGTTGATGATATTGATGATGATGATGATTATGATGATGACGATGTGTTTGATTTCTGAAGAAGTAAATGGGGTAAATCACAATAGTGAGGAATGGATTGTTTGGTGTGTGTGTTTTTTTTTTAAAACAACAAAGCAGCATGCTGTTTGGGTTTTGTTTTTCAAAGCACAGGAAGTATGTACACTTGTTTTTAATATGCTTACACATTCAAAGAAATATTAATCAAATTTTTATAAAACATCATCTTTTAGTCACTCTAACTAGACGTGGCCTTTAAAATGTTGTTTTAAATTCAGTTCTCTGTCCAAAACATGACTGCTACCTTAGGGTGAAATCAAACGAGGCGATAGCTCCCTGGATGCAGTCCGTGCAGCCCCTGCTCACATGTTTAGCATGTCCATCGTAATAAATGGGCAGCCCCTGGTGTGTTTTGCACGCATTTGCAGGCAGCCCCCACTGACAGCCCAAGTGCGAGCAAGAGCACAGAGAGGGCAGGAAGTGGTCACTCCTCCAACGCTCTAGGTTTTCTGACCACAACTCTGTGCTGCTGGTGGACCTGCTTTATGCGCGGAGGCGCTGCTCCCAAACTGACAGGACGCAGACACAGGTACACAATAGTCCACGTTCACCTGCACGGTGGGTTCACATTTTCTGAGACCCCACTGTGAGTGGGGGCTGCAGGTTCAGTGGGTGGTGGCGAACACTGAATAAACGGGCAGGTGGACACACACATGGTGCGGGCTGATATGGGCTTACATCTTGTTTGAAAACATCCTTAGTTGAGAGAGTTAGATTAACTTTTGTCAGAGAACACACTTGCATTGTTAACTTCTATCAACTGACTTTTTGAAAGGTGAAATTGTAGTTTGTTAATCCTTATTTGTTACTGCAAATTGACACATTGGCAACAACCAATCCCTAAAGTGACTTGTGTTTTAGATAGCAAACTTGCATTTTGCATTTCTTGTTAGTGCTGTAGTGTGTGCAGTATGGAATTATGATTTGGCTTTGTCTGCAGTTGTGTATGTTTTGTTTGCTAATGGTTTATTTAAGAAGAGCAAATTTTAAAAAAAAAACTGCATTGCAATTTCTGTCTTGAGAATGTTTGAATGCTGTAGTAACTATAATGTAATGCTATTTATAAGTCATAATGATTGCACTGAAAATGATCAAACTTATTCTTATACCTTCTTTAAAAATGTGCAGTGCAAGAATGATAGAGGTCATAAGCAACTTTGGTTATTTTATTAAAAACGGGTCAGTAAGAAGTGACTATCTGTTAGACTTCAGTGTAACAAAGGGTATTATCAGATGTAATGATAAACATGCATAAATCTGATGTGTGCACCCTGGACAGTGGACACACAACTACAATAACAGACATTTACACCACTACCTGTCTGCAGCTACCCAGTCTCCTGCCACCATCTGTTTCCTGGATGATGTACCTTGGTGTAGGATATCCCCCTACCTGTTTGTTGTTTTTTTCTACCATACCACCCACCTCTTACCAGAAACCCCATGGAGACACACAGGAACTAGACCAGCCCTTCATGAAAAATCTGTGCTTCTCTAGACATAACTGTGGCTACATGCTGCTAACCGTGTTCTCCATGGCTATGGTTTGTTAGATCCCAAAACGTGCTAAGTATGTGTATTTGTGCAAACAGAAGTAACAACCAAAGGTGTGTGTAAACCCAAAACAATGAACTAGCATTACATCTGGTAACACCCAGTGTTCATTGGCTATTTAATGCAAGTACGCAGCATTTCTAACAAATGCGTTTCTGTAGAGGTGCATGCTTGAAAGACCAAATTGATGTTTGTTGCAGATGCTGACCAAACCTTTCTTTTTCTTTTTCAGCTAACTGCCTTCTGTGAATGCAGTCATTATTGAAGGTGGTTTTCTTCCCATTTAAACAAGACTGAAACATGATATCCCAAAATTTATTAAAATATATATATATATTTTCCTGAGAGACTGTGTTATATGTATCTGAGGTTTACAAACAATTTTTTGTTGCTGCAATATAAATTACTAATCCCTGAGGGCTTTCCTGTAATCCTCTCAGGATGACTGATCAAACGAGGATTGGTTGATGATAGTATAAAGATACTTTAGATAACCTTTTCAACTGTTGTTCCACAAAAGCTCTCTCGGCAAGGCGCGCACACTACATTTCACAAAAGGATGGAGAAGAATGAAATTCTAAACTGAAGAATCCCTCTTTCTCTCAGCTTTCATGGAGAGATGCCACCAGCACATTGGTCAGAAGAATGGGGCAGGGATGGGGTGGGTGGGAGATCCATCATATTGATATAGACTGCATCTTTAAAAAGTGACCATTACTGTGTATATATATATTGTACTGTAATACTGCAAGAGGGTTTTTAAAAACTTTCCACTTTATTTTTTTATACATATTAATCAGATACCATTACTGCAGCTGCAACTATGCACTTGTATAAAGCCATAATATGGAAGTTTATATCATTCATACATTGTACGTCAAGAGCTGCATGTCAGTGTTCAGCAGCTAGTATAATAAGTTTAAAATATATACTGGTTTCAATTACATCGTAATCAGCGGCAATCCTGTTTTACCTATCTGAATGCCTTAATTTAATTTTTTTCCAAGGTCTATGCCCTTTCTCTGTATTTAAAAAAAAAAAAAGGAAAAAGAAGTTGACCAGCTCTTAGGATGCAAATTTGCTTTGTGGAAGAAAAAAAAAGTGCACTATTTTTACACATCATAGTTATATCAATGTCGGCCTGTTTTGAATGTATATCAAATGGGTTTGGGGCGGGGAGGTGGGTTAAAATGGAGTATTGGTGAAAGAAACTATAACTGATAGTATGAGGCTAATATATCTTTCATGTGTACAAGTAACTCTCCATCCAGCCCTTTTTACAAACCTCAATATTAGTCATTGACTTATAATACCCTTATTAAGTGCTATGAAACTTCATTTTGCCTTGTTTTGCATACTATCCTAGATGTGTTTTTATTTCTGGGAAAAAAACATCCGAGACTATTTTTACATTTTCACACTTCAGTGTCCAAGGACTGTCACAAACTTTAAACAAAAAATAAAATTAAAAAAATCCCAACCATACTGTAGATGTATTTTAAATTTTTGAATACAGTTCTCTAGCACATAGCTGTAGGAATAGAAAAATATTTCAGTAGTGTGTTTTGAGAACATATAGCTGGGAAGAAAGGGCCTCTTAGGCACTTAATATGCTTTTCTTTTTTTTCTTTTTTTTTTAACCTGGTCTTGTACAAAAATATAATTTATGTGGGCTCATTCATGCTGTGTTCATAATTATCCCAGAAAAAAATGCATGTTTTATACAACTACAGTATGCTATAATGTTAAACATATTGACAGTAAAAAAACAACAATGTAGCCTCCTACTTGGTCTCTTTTTTATATATATTATATATATATTTGCACATATCTATATGTTGTGTGGTAGTGTGCTAATTAAATATAAGATTTAACATTTCAATGAAGGAAGTAGACATTTTGATTGATTGTTTCGTTAGGGACAGTGTTTAAGTGGAAGGAGAGCACCATGAGTTGTTAATAGCACAATCGCAGAGATGGAAAAGTGGACTTTGGACCTCTAGAGTACTGAATAGTCATAGAGTTGCAATCTGTTTTCTCTGATTCAATGTGACTCATCCAGGATCTGCTCAGTTACGTTGTTGATGCATTCTCAATCTAAAACGTTTGAATTTTGCATTCTTTAATTTAAAGCTAAAATGTTCGTTAGCATTTCATTTAGTCTGCAGGCACTTAACAGCAAGAATTGTATCTCTTTCCCTGCTCATTTTAAATGACTGAAGTACCGCATGCTTTTAAGTAATGCATAATTGCATACAAAGCAATTTTATATAAAAAAAAATGTGTACAAGTAAGCTGTTTCACTGAATGCATAAATATTTTATATAAAATATTTTGTTACATTGTAGGAGGCTCTATCCTATTATTCTGAATTGGAGAAAATGATAATATATATATTTTTAATAAACTATTTGCGTAAGGTAAAATAGTTCCTGAAGTTGTCAAGCTGGTAACGAATGAAAATACTTAAGTTCACAAGCCAAAGCAATATCTTTTGATTAAGTAAGGCTGTAGGATTAATCATCTCTGTCAAGCACCACAGTGCATGCTGTCATTCATAGCTAGTTATGTAAACAACTTGGAATGGTTATACTGGATAAGTCTTCCTTACTCTGTTACTTTAGCAAAGGTGGAGCTTAGACATGGCTTCTCCATTCTCTATGCGGACAGGTTTCCTAGATCTCAGGTTTTGCATGGAGAAAGAGTGCTTGGGTGTCTACAGCCCCATTCTCCGTTCCCAAGGACTCTTGCTGCAGGGCCCACAGCGGCAGCTGGCAGGGATAAGAGTGAACTGGCCTTTGGCACATCCTGTTCCTTTCTCTTCCAATTCTGTAAAAGTTGGATTTTTTTTTTTTTAAATGATGCAGCTCTAGGCTATATTAACTTTCTCAAGGGATGTCTCCTGATGAAAACTGCAGCCAGAGGGGCTCTGGGCAGCAGCACACCTCCAATGGACCCAAACTGACAAGGAGCCAGCAGTTCTCCTTGGAGCCAGAAATGCTGCAAATATGCAAAAGAACCCTTCAGGTTCCTTGGATGACTCAGATGGCGTCTTTCCTTAGGGCTATGCTAGGTCTCAGTATGTGCATTTCCAGAATGGGGAGAAAAACCCACCTCAGGCAATGTACTACAGGTAATCTCTGCAAGGGAGCCCACCAGCGAGATTATCATAATAAATCTCTTCGCACGGGGAGGGGAAATGATCTTTTCTTTGGAGGTTTAGCATTTCTGTAACAACTCATCAGAACAGTCATCTTTCATAGTTGAAGGTGCCTTTAAAATAGGTGAATAGTAGTATATAATCAGAATAGAAATTAAAATGGAGTGCACCAGGATCCTGAACCTAAAGTGGAGCTGGGAGACTACCAGGTATCAGTGGACATCCCCTGGCAAGAGATTCTGGTTCATTTTCCATCTGTTCATGTGTGGCTCACAAGAGGGGAAGTAGCACTCATGGCTTAGCCAGAGGATTAGTTACACAGCAGCTTCTTCCAGCCTGGGGTCCCCCAGTTTTGGAACGTCATCTCTTGTTTAAATTTATTGTGAATAAATTAAAAAAACAACTGTTGACTTGTATATGTCATCTGAGAATCTGGTCCTTTGTATCTGAAGGTAAAGTATATCTTAAAGAGCGGTCAAGACAAGAAGATTCACCCCAGACTTCCAGGAGTAAGTAATTTTACCATCATGATTTCTTACTTTAATATCCTATGTCGAGGCTGTCCTGTAAGACACATTTATCTTTCTCTTTAGAGCTCATCTCCCTGTCTTACACTAATCCTTATTTATCTGGTACCAGTAACTTAAGATACCTTATACTGGAAGCTGCAACAAGGCAAGCAGCAAGCCTTCAAGAGAAGGGACATACAGGGTGTCTTTAGATGCAACAGGGACTGGGTGTTTAAGATGTTTGCCTCGTGACTCTGCGTTGTGTCAAAGCACCATCGCTATTTTTGGCCACTGGTCACCTCAGGCAATGTACTAGTTAACTCCTCGTCAGTTGCACGGATGTCTCAGGGGTGGCAGTTGAGTGTTTTCCCTCCCCAGGGGGCTAATGTGTCTAAAGACATCGGGTGGTGTGTTTGCAGCCATTTCTGGTCTGTATGTCCCAATTCCTCACTGCCCCGAATCCTTCATTCCACACCTCTACCAAACAGCCGGTTTCTTGCTGCACATTAACAGCGCTTTCCTTTCTGCACACTTTCTTTGTGCTCTCCTAAAGCACCCGGGGGTGGGAGGGTGAGCAGTGAAGAAAGGGCAATTGGTTCACTTACATGTGAATTGCCCTTCTGGTAGGGTGTGCAGAACAGGAACTCGTAGGAATGATTCCCGCCTATACCAGTAGGAGGCAGAATCTCAGGAATCCAACTGGTCATGTGCAGAGGGGGTCCATCCTTCCCATTTACCAGTTGTCCAACAGCTGTAAGAATAACTTCTCAATGAAAATTACATAATAAAACAGAAAAACTCTCTTCTTATTACTCTGTGATATATTTCTATATATCACTCCATCCAGAACAGAACCAGAGGGAGGGCAGAGTTCCTGTTCTGCACACCCCACCAGAAGGGCAATTCACAGGTAAGTGAACCAATTGCCCTTTCTCCTAGGGTGTGCAGAATAGGAACTTGTAGGGATTTTCCAGAGCAGTATGCCCCAAGATTCTGAAGTGGGTGGGAGAGAAACTGGACCAATACAAGAGTGAGCAATACCCACTACTCTAACACTCCGTGCCGAACCCTATGGCCAAAGGCTGCACCTGCAAAGTCAAGGATATCAATTTTATAGTGCATAGTGAAGGAATGTAGGCTGGCACAAGTAGCTGCCCTACAAATTTCAGCATAAGGGGCCCAAGCTTTAAAGGCCCAGGATGCTGCTGTACCTCTTGTAGAATAGGGAACCACTCCCAGAGGGGGAACTAAATCAGAGGCTTTGTAAGCTTCAGCAATACATGTTGAGATCCATTGGCCGATGGAGGTCCTAGAGGCCTTTAATCCTCTTTTTCTCAGGGAAAACTCTACCAAGAGGGCAGAGCATTTCCTATAACTAGCTGACCTATGCAGATTTTTTTTGATTTTTTTTTAAAGTGCTCTCCTCACGTCTAGTGTATGCCAGCGTTTCTCCAGGGGACAAGAAGAATGCAAGCAGAAAGAGGAGAGCACAATCTCCTCTTGCCCATGAAAAACTGAATGGACTTTAGGCATAAAGGAAGGATCCAATCTAAGTACTACGGTGTCTTTTTAAAAGATACATAAGGATGGATCCATTGAAGGTGTTCCCAGCTCCAAGATTCTCCAGCCAGGTAATCGCTATGAGAAAAGAGACCTTAATGGTCAAGAAAAAAAGAGAGACCTCTCTAAGGGACTTGAATGAAGGTTCAGTGAAGGCTTTAAGGACCAAATTCAGTCTCCAAGTGGGAAACCTATGGATAACTGGGGGTGAGAGAGTTTTAGCTGCCCTCAGAAATCTCTTCACCAGACAATGCACCAAAACAAATGCTTCTTGAAGCATTCAGTTCTACCCCTAATGACAGAGAGAGTGCTGTTAAGGGCCGCTACCTGCCTCACTAAGGTACTAGCCCTCAAGCCCTTTTCTAACCCACTTTTGTAAGAAAAGCAAAATATTTGCTATCGTAGGGTTTTGAGGAGAGATCTATCTGGTAGAACACCATTCAGCAAACACCCGCCAGGTGCCTTGGTATAGTCGCCCAGTCAAGAGGCGTCTGGATGCCATTAGAGTCTGTAAGACGTCATCAGAGCAACCCGTTGATCTCAATGCTGCACACTCAAGTGCCATGCCATCAGTCTGAGGAATTCCGGGTTCCTGTATAACGAGGCCTTGTGACAGCAGGTCTGGCTTTGAGGGCAGGCATAGCAGTTTTTGGTTGCTAGATTTATCACGTTGGCAGACCAGGGACGTCTGGGCCAATAGGGTGCTACCAGAATCATCGACCCTCCTTTCTTGAACTTGCTGAGAGTTCTCCTTATCAGAGGAAACGGAGAGAAGACGTACTTCAGGACCCTGGGCCAAGATTGTTGTAGGGCGATCCAGTGCTAGTGATGGTGGATATTGAGTTCTTGAATAGAAAACCTGGCACTTGGTGTTCTCTGATGATGCGAACAAATTTAGGTCGGGAACACCGAACCTCCGCTCTATTAACACAAAGGCTTCTTGGGATAGGGCCCATTCCCCCAGATTGAGATCCCGGCGGCTGAGCCAGTTCGCTGTTTGGTTCTTGACTCCCTTGATGTGAAAGGCTGAGAGGAGAGACGGTTTGTTCCGCCCACAGGAGTATGACTCTGGCCTCCCTCTTGAGGGCTGGAGACTTGGCCTCCCTCTTGAGGGCTGGAGACTTGGAGCCTCCTTGATTCCGTACATATGCCAGTGTTGTGGAATTGTCCATGTAAATATGTACATGGACCTGGATATTAGAGGGGCAAAGTGGCATAGGGCTAGGTCACGGTGGTGTTGCCCTGAGCGCCAGCCAATTGATACTGTGCTCTTATTCTTTCGCTGACCAGATACCCTGAGCATACTTATCTTTCATATGGGCTCCCCATCCATAGAGGCTGGCATTCATGGTGATGACCAGTTTCGGGGGTTCTGAAAGAGAGACCCCAGATTCGAACCTGTGAGGGTTAGTTCACCGTTTGAGAGCTTGTTTGACTTTGGGGTCTAGGAAGAGGACTGGGTCTTCTCCGTTATTTGGTATTGCCAGGGAAGCAGTGCCTGCTGTAATGGGCGGAGATGGAGTTGTGCCCATGCTAGGTGTTGTATACAGAGACCGTAAAACCCTGTAGCCTGGCAAGAGTGTGAAGTGGAATGCTCTGAAGAGATAGAATCTTGAAGATTAGGTCCCTGATTTTGGATTGGCATTTGGTGGGGAGAAAAATCCTGTCCGAATCCATGTATATCAGGACTTCCAGATGTTCTATAGTCTGGGAGTGGGAGAACTGACTTTTGCCTAAGTTCACTACAAACCGGAAGTGTTGGAAGGTCTGTAGTGTCCGACTGTTATGGTGGCGGCTAGTCTGGATGGGGCTCTGATAAGTGTATCGTCCAGACAGGAATGTATGAGGGTTCCCTGCAGATGTATATGGGCGGCAATGGGTACCAGGACTTTGGTAAAGGTTCGGGGTGCCGTTGCTAGGCCGACCAGGAGGACCCAAAATTGCCAATGTGAGTTGCTGTACTGAAAACAGAGCCAGCGACGGTGGGCAGGGCGAATGGGGATGTGGAGGTAAGTGTCCCGCAAGTTGAGGAAGGCTAGCCACTCGTGTCTTTCTATGACTTGACAAATCGAGGCCAGGGTTTCCATTCTGAACTTCTATGAAGTTGTTGTTTAAAGTTTTTTAATTTAATACAGCTCTCCACTCCCCGTTTTTCTTGGCACCAAAAATAAAATGAAATAGAGACCCAGGCCTCGCTCCATCTCCGGCACCACCTCGATGACCCTCATTGTTGCCTGTGTTTTTATTTCGGCTCACATGGCTAGATGTTTTTGTTTGGTGCGAGATGTGGGGGAGACACAATAGAGCCCTCGAGGGGGTTTGGAGAACTCTATTACGTATTCACTGGTCATGGTCTCTAGGACCCACACACCTGTTATGTGCGGTCACAGATGCGCAAAAAGGGAAAGGTGCCCCTCGACCTTGCCCGTTACCTCCAGATGGTGGGCATGATAGTCAGGCATCCTGCTTTCCTTGTTGGGTAGCAGAGCCTGCATTTCCTGGCCTGGATCCTGAACTCTATCTGTTTGATCTGGATCCTCTTTCTCTGTACCCTCTTCCCCGGAATGAAAAGGATTAGGATTGGTTTCTCGAGAATGTGTTAAACAATAAAGATTTGTTAGAGGAGTGAAAAGATCTGGGTGGACTGAATTGGTGTAAGGAAACTTTCTTATCCTTATCTCCAGTATCTTTTAAGATTTTATCCAGTGCCACACCAACAACTTCTCTCCCTGATATGGGCCAGCAACTAGAAGGTTCTTAGCATGGGGGTCCGCCCGTCATGACCTTAACCAAAATCTGCAACATGAGGACACGTTCGCTGCTAGTGCCCTCGCTGCCCATGCTACTGGGTCTGTAGTGGCCATAGTTATAAATGAAGTTGCCATGGTAATATTAGCTGACAACTTTTGGCTTACTTTGTCTGATGCTTCAGGGATTTTTCCCAACTTGCACCATTTAAGTATTACCCTGTGGCACAATAGGAAGAGGCCAGGGACATTTGAAGCACTGCTGACACAGCTTCGAAATTCCTTCTTAACCCAGATTCTATGCCCCTATCTGTGGGGTCTTTCGGGTAAACGACACCCTCAGAGGGGAAGACTGGCTTTTTTGCCACAGAGGCAGCAGCTGCATCAATTTTTGGGGAGGCAAAGACTGATGCCTTGGACTTAGAGAAGGCATATAAAGGTTCTTGAGTTTTGTTCAATCTTAGTGCTTTGGTAGATTGTTGCCATTCAGTCTTAATGATTTTCTCAAAAGCTTTGTCAAGCAGGATGCCCTTTTCTTTATTGGAGGACCTCGGGATATATTCCCGATCAAAATCGTTATCTGAGGATTTCTGTCTTTCTTTCATCACATTAAGGACTCTATGTACTTTCTTAAACAGCTTAGGTTTGACATCCAGTGAGAAATCACAGTCCTTTTCACTAGGGCCTGGAGTGGGGACAGCCGGCTCCAGGTCCTCATCCTCAGGGATTTCACCAGACTCCACAGAGTCTACATCCCCCTCTGATTCCTGATCAGAATGAACCTGGTTTATGGTCCCTGGAGGGAGGATGCAGCTTCTTCCAGGGGATTAGCTTCCCCCTGAAGTTCTGGGTCCTCATTGTCCCTGTGGGGACGGTGTCTGGGATGAGGGGTAGTGGGGGGGGCGGGGAGATCTCCTCATCCTAGGAAGAGCCAACCTGGTCCCATAGGGTCAAAGCGGCCGAGCACGGCTTTTTTGAGGCAGGGTGCTTTCCTTTTTCTGCTGCCTTAAATTTCCCTTACCCTTTCCCTCCCTTAGAGGGGGGGCAGGGGTGCTTAGGGGCTCGGCGTTCCTCGCTGTCTTGAATTTTATCAAGAGAAGCCACAATTTTATTTAAGGCCTCTAGCTGTAAAAGTAGTTGCGAGAGGCCTGGGATTCTTACTGTCTCTGCCGGCTGCTCCGTGGTCTCATAATGGTGAAATGGCACCATTTCCTGGCACTGAGGAGACTGAGCTGTGCTACTATGGCAGCCCGCCAAGGGGAGACTGCCAGCGCTCAAGCCGTCTTGAGTTCTGGCTGTGGAGGCAGGTTCCGCTCCGGGTGGTCATGGCGGCCCGGTAACAAAGCTAGAGGCGGAACGGCCCTGATGGCGGCGAGTGATAATGCTGCAGGAAGCACCCAAAGGGACTTCCCCACACTCGTTCTTCCCAGAGCTTCATGCCAAGCTGGGACAGGCCTCTCAGGGCTGCTACAGTCTCGGTTTTCTGGCTCCTCGCTCCTGCTTATTTTATTTTTTTATATTTTGGGGGAGCGAGGCTAGGAGCTGTAGGTAAAATATTTGAGGGGAAAGTTCCTCGTGGGCAAGGAAAAAGGCACCCCAAATGAAAGAGAACTGCCTAGGTGTGCAGAGCACAGAGATTCACCTCCTATCTAGTGAGAGGCAGAATTCCAACTGGTAAATGGGAGGGATCGACCCCCTCTGCACATGACCAGTTGGATTCCTGAGATTCTGCCTCCTACTGGTATAGGCGAGGATCATCCCTACGAGTTCCTGTACTGCGCACCTTAGGAGAATGAGCTGTTTAGCTGCAGCACAGAGCAGAAAAATTGGGGCAGATCCGATGGTGCTCCTGCATGGACTACAACTCCCATAATTCCATGGGGGGGACTTCTGCAAGGAGAGTTTCCGGTAGGAGGGGCAAGCAGGACTCCGATAAACCCCTGGACATGGAAAGGCAGCTGTTGCGTCTAAGTATTGCAACGTATTAAACATGGGGAAACACGCGTGGCTATACAGTGGTATCAACACCCATTCAGCCACCCCTTTCCATTGTGTCTAAAGGCATCCACAGATGGCTGAACTGTGGAAGATGGTGTTGAGATAATCCCTAGTGCCCAAGATGTCAGTGTGAAGTGTCATTTTAAGTGGTCATGATAAATTAGCTGGCAAATAGCTTAAGCTACAAGATGCACACTACATGGAAATAAAGTGGAGATAGACTGATCTTCCGCGGTATTTCTAGAACTAATGCAAATGTTTTCTCCTCCAAAGCTAACTTGGAGAGGCAGGAACAAATGTCTGATACCAGTGCTAGTTTCAGTGAATGGTTCCAGCATGGAGAAGGCACCCTATGTAACTGTCACGATTGTCACAGAAACTTAGCATTGGTCTACACATGAATTGTCACCCTTGAAACATTTGTAGGGGGAATAAAATGGGTTGTGCTGTATATAATACACATGATGAATTAAATTGCCTTCCTTTTAAAAAAATATTTCTCCAGCTTACGACTGACAACGCAGCTGTGCCTTGTTCTTTTGATGATAAGCTAATAAAGCAGTTGATGAAGTTTTCCATTTACATTACGACTTATTTCTCCCCTCAGTCTTTTAAACCTCCGTAGAAACAATTGCATTTCCTTCACTCAGTGAGGTGTTGCCTGCATGGGAGCTGGACTCAGGGGGAGAAGTGGAGCCATTGATTTTTGTTGTATGCTCATGTTTAAACAGTCTGATCCTGGGATTCAGATCTTTCATTTGAGAGAAGAAAAAATGCCTATGTTTCAGGAAGCCCCATTTAAGCTCCTATGCACACTGCATCAATTCAGCAGAGGAAAGACCAGCTTTACTCTGTGCAAACATTATGAAAAAAGCTTAATTGGATAACAAAATATGCAATTCAGCATTGATGTTGCCATTCAAAATGTAAACTGGAATGTTGTTTCAAGCCCTGCAGATAAAAATCGCTTGCTGGCTTCCAAATCTGAAAGATCTGAACCACTATCTGCTTGTTTCCTGTTTGCATAGACAGGAAAACACTTGGCTATGTCTGTAGTAGATATAATATTAAAATGCTAATCAAACAGGAGCCAGCTATCTCTGTAACTTGCCCAAAGGCATTGGGGTAAGTTTTAAAAGATACAAAGGCAGCTGGGTCCCTAGCTGCTATCCTGATACCATACTACTTCATCTAGACAAGACCGGACTTAGGATTTTTGCGGCCCTAGGCACTCCTGAGGCTGCGGTCCCCCAAAGCCTGCCCCCAGGCCACACCCAGCTCCCCCACCTTGGGGGAAAAATAAAGAAAATAAAAAATGTAAATAAATAGAAAAACGTCTAATAATAATTTTAAAATATCCTACTTCCCAAAATGGGGGGCATCCTCAGCTGCTGTCCAGAAACCAGCCTGGCACCCTGGCATCAACCTTAGCCCACCCGACTGCCTCCCCCCAGCCATCCCAGTCAGGGGCCAACTGGGGAACGAGCGAGCCTGCCTACACGTGTGTGCAGGCACCACCAGATGTTGAACCAGAGTATTCTGGGTCATGTTGGCAGGTAGCTCGGGCACTGACCTCAGCAAATAGCCAGAATGAAAGCCTTGGCTAGGGCCTGCCCGACCAGGCCACAGCGGGCTACCATGTGTTTTGGCCTACTGTGACCCGGCTTGGGTCTGTCATGGCGGACAGCAGAGCACTGGTAATGGGACGGGGACAGCTGCCAACATATCTGTTGCGGCCGTTGCCTGGGATGGGCGCCCAGGCAGCGGGATGGCTCTCCCACCAGTCATACATGAGTAGAGTCGGGAGAGTCATCCTGCCGCCTGGGCGCCCAACCCAGGCAACAGATACGTTGGCGGTTGTCCCTGTCCAGTTACCAGTGCTCTGCTGTCTGCCATGACAGGCAGCCAATGACAGACTCGAGCCAAGTCTGTTCAAGCTCGTCTCACCCTCTCTCTGATATCTCCGCCTGGATGTCTCAACGCCAATTGAAAATGAACATGGCTAAAACTGAACTCCTTATCTTCCCTCCCAATCCTTCCTCTCCCTCTTGGGTCTCCATCCTCCCTGTCCCCCAAGCTCACAGCTTGGGCTTCGTCTTCGACTCGCACCTCACCTTCAAACCCTACATTGACTCCGTTGCCAAATCCTGCCGCTTCTCCCTCCACAACATTGCCAAGATCCTCCCTTTTCTGTCTGTCTCCTCTGACAAAACTCTCATCCACGCCCTAGTCATCCACCTAGCCCGTCGCCTTGATCATGTTCAGCCTCTCATCTCTCCACTGGCTCCCTCTTCCTGAGCGTATTCTGCACAAGCTCCTTGTCATCACCTACAAAACCCTTCACAACTTTGCTCCCCCCTCTCTGCCCTGATCTCCCTCTGAACCCCTGCTCAAGCACTCTGTTCCTCTTCCATCACCTCCCACGCCTCCCTCGCTGCCCTGCACGCCTAGAACTCCCTCCCAGTCCTCCTCCGCTTGGCCCCCACCCCCCACACCTTCAAGTCCCTCCTCAAAACCCACCTCTTCCGCTCCGCCCTTCCTAACTCTTGCTAACCATCCTCACCCAGAATTATCCCCCACCTGTTATCTGCAAACTCCCAATTTACTGTAACCAAGCCAGGAACGTGTACCTGAGTTCTCACATCCTCATGAATGTTGCATTCCTTGTCTCTCCCTTTGTTCCCCCTTCCCTGTCTCCCCTCCCCATCTTTAGATTGTAAGCTCTCGGGCAGGGACTGTCTTATCTTATTCTTTGTAAAGCGCCAGGTACATCGCTGGCGCTATATAAATGCTTAATAATAATAAAGGATCTGGCAACCTTATGCCCCCATAATGTTGGGTGCATTCACCCTTTATTGAGGTCACTGATGGTAATGTTCTATTTCCCCGTGTGTATGATGGCAGGGTTCAGCCAAAGAAGAGAGAAGTGTGGAACCCTACAACTAAAGAGACTTGTGTTCAGTTCCCAGCTCCTCCACAGAGTTCCTATGAGAAGTTAACAAGAGTTTTTCTGTACCATACTCCCCTGTCTGTACAATACAAGTTTAATTAGTACTTTCTCACTCACATGTGTTCTAAGTATAAATGCCGGAACATATGAGGTCCTCAGAGATGGGGCATTTTAGATAGAAACATGGAGACAGTGGCTTTTATTATTCAATTTCAAAGGTTTTTATTAAGTCAATTGTGACATGAGTAAGAATAACATTTAGTAACAAATCTTTTTCATGTGCCCTATGAAAACATAACTATAGAAATATTAATGCTTATTTAGAAATTGTATAAATGTATTTTACACAGCTTTCAACCCAATAGAAAAAAGTAACAAAAACCTCCAGACACTTCTCTCACACACTCTCTCTTACTGAATAAACATTTAGTCTTTGTCAATATTATTAAAACTAAAAGCTTCATTAAAACACTTGCTTCAAAAAATGTTGATACCAAGTCGTTGTTTTTTTGTTTTTTTAAATGAAGTGTACTGAAAATGTTTGTAGCCTTGGCAAAAACTATTTTAATTTCTGGAGTGTCTATTTAAAAACTTTGGTCCTGATCCTGGTATCTACTGCAAACAGGCCCAGAGGCAAGCACAGAATTGCTCTGAAAGAAAGATCACCACCTCGGAGTCTTGACTTGTCCTATGATACAACGGACTAACTAAAACATCCCTCTGCCAGTTTGGGAGAACAAAAAGAATGGGTGTTGATGTTGTTAATGGCCATGGCTTGCTTCAAGGGAAAGAATGAGAGCAGCATCGTAAAAGTGTAAAACTGCAGAAATGGAGGGAAATACTGAAAAGCTGACAGTTAATCAGAGCATCTTAGTTATAAGAAAATATGTAAATTAAAAAATACAAAAGATGAATTATCCATTTGTTAAGTACTCCCGGAGAAAGAATTATTTAGTGCTGAAACCTGTTTAAAGCAAATTGAGGACTACAAGGAGACCTTCACCAGAGTGCTGTAAAACTGGCTTTTTGCCACAAGTGATCTTCCCAAGGCACAGTTGTACTTGATTTGTTGATGCAGTTGGAACCTTAGACTCTGGAGCCTTCAGTATTCTGGATCAGCAGTTGCCCTCCCACCCCCACCCCGTAACAGGACAAAGTGCATGTTCAGAATACAGAGACGCAGATGGACAGACTTGTTCTGGATGCTGTACCCTCACATTTTCCTCCTGAGCTGCAAAGAGCAAGAGAGAGCACAGAGCAACAACCCTTTCCTCCAACACAGATGAGCTCCACTTCCTCTCCACTCAGCTACCTGGGCAAGCTTCTGCTGCAGCAGCTGCTTTCTCTGAACATGGTAGGGAAAGAGGAAATGGGGGAGACCCTCCTGCCACAGGATACTTTAAAAGGATTTGTTCTCGCAAGCAAGGAGAGTTTTTCTGGAGGAGCAACTTCTTTCTGCCTCTGTACTCCAGGATAAGGTGTTAAATAGCTCCTCCCTTCCCCTGATCACCCTTCTTGGAATTTACAGGGAGTTTTCTAGCAGGGGGAGCTGGAATAACAAGCAGCAAGTGAGGCAGATAAGTTGATTTGCTGTCATTCAAATATAGTGGGTAGGGTGCTTAGCAACCCACCTCATGGAGAACTAAGGGAGAAATTTGGGTGATGATGGGACCATGGAGGATTGAGTTCCCTTCCCTTGAGAACAGATGAGCTCCAGAGCAGGAAACAACCTCCTCACTTTAATCCCACTTGTTTGGAGATGTAACTACCCTTCCAGCCTCCTTTTTAAATTCCCCTGCTCATGTGAACACTGGGGAGGTCAAAGTGAGTTAGGAGGTTTTTACCTCCCAAAAAGTCCTCATGAAAATAAGCCCACAGTGAAGTGGCTCTGAGTCTCCCAGGAGGAGACTTTCTGACCCCTGTTCTTCCTGATTTTGGGTGTTTCCAAGCTGTTGGGAATTGCAGCTTCCAATAGTACTTGATATGCGTGGGAATACTTCTCGACAGATAATGGTCTCTTGTGCAGGTTTTGCTCGGGTTTCTTCGTCCAAACTCTTTATGGTAAGTTGCATGCTGGAGACAAACTGTTGCTAGTCAGTCTTTATTTTCCTGTAGTGCAGTATTGTAGCTGTGACCCATATATTAAGAGTCAGCATGACTATGTAGCGGATGAGAACTAAGAAGAGGGAAAGGTTTAATTAATAAAATGTGTCTGGCATAATTGCAAAAATTAACAGTTGCAGACTAGCAAGGATAAAAGCAGAGTGGCAAAATCCATGTATTTCAGAAACAGCTCAGCAAACATTTCCACTATCCATCTAATTTCACATTGTACCTTTTTCACCTGTTCCATTTAGAGAGCAAGCCAGTGAGTCTCAACCCTTTTTGAACCACGACCCATCCCCGCCCTCCCTTCCACGTGTCTGTGATAGTTGAGGCCCCTCTGTCCACTACACACACACACACACACACACACCTTGCTCTCTCTCTCTCTCCTTTTCCCCCTTCCTACTACGTTTCTATTGTTTCCCCTCTCTCTGCCCCTTGTTCTTTGACTCCCCCCTCTTGCCAATTTCTCCTAGCTCAGAGTGTAGATCTAGGTGTCTGCCAGATGGGGTCCTTCTCCCCTCACCCCCAAAGAATACCTTCTGTGCCCCCCAGCATGTGAACCACTGCAGTAGACAGATCTTTATACAATGTTAATTCACTGCCTGCCTCTCTAGAGGAGCACAATCAAGAACAGTGAAGGGAAAACAATACACAAATAGGGTCCTGTATTTTATTTTACTTTTTTAAAGTGGCCCTTTAAAAGAAAACTGAGGAACTGAAAGGAGAATTTGTTTGGATGTCTTAATGGAGCACAATAATAATTTACTCCATTATCTGCAGTGGCTTTGTGTGCAAGTACTTTTTTTTTGGGGGGGGGGGGATGATTTGGGGCTCTGTTTAGCTTACTGCTAAACTAATAAGCTGGAAGATGCAAATTAAACAACTTTGCATCAAAATGGAAACCTAGTAGGCAAGTTGCTCTTTTTTTTTAAAAAAATAAAAAATTAAAGCAGTGGCTTAAATACATCTGCAGCCGATCGGACTGCTTGGTCCCAACAATCCAGGCAATGTCGATTCTTTGTGCCTATGGTCCTAATTTGTAGCTAATCTGCGTATCGTTTGTCCCCATGGTTTCTGGATGTTTTGTGTTATCTCTGGTTGGTCTTAACTTTGAAAATAAGTTGGTTAAAATTTAAATGAAGAAATAAGGGCACTCTCATATTTTACTCACCCATGAGGTCATTTGTGGTCATGAAAGTTGTAAATATTCTTGCTGGAAAGGAAAGGAAACAGGATTAACAATTCAGAATCCAAAATGCAAGCCCTTGTTCAAACGTTTCCAAACTATGAGTTGGGATACTAAGTGGGGTCATGCTATCTGCAAATGGGGTTGTGATCTTGACTGATAATTGATATGCTTTGCATTTCTTTATAGTTTGGGGTCATGGGGTTGCAGTTAAGTCTCAAAATACCCACACAGGGAAAGTTTGGGATCTGGAGTCCAAGCCTGAGCAGAGAAGGATCCAGCATAAAAACATGCACAACATAAATGCACCTGTCTTAAATGGACTGTCCTTCTATTTATCCTTGAAGATAAAATGAATGCCCTGGAACCAAAGTGTTTATGTAGCGTTCTTTTTAAAGTAATAAAACAAAATGCAGACTTCAAAGAGAGATCCAGTTCATTTCTGCAAAGACTTAACCCTGTATGCTTTGTGTGTGGAGCTGTTGTCTTTAGTGGGGCTACTTGATGCATAATGTTATGCAAAGCTTAAGACTTGAAATCATAGAATCTTAAGAGTTGGAAGGTAACTTGCTTGGATTCAGGATGACTACAACATCCCTGACAAATGGCTGTCCAGCCTCTTTTTGAAAACCTCCAGTGATGGATAGCCTATACAAACTCCCTAGGCAACCGATTCCATTGCTGAGCAACACTATGGTGGAATCGCATGAGCTGCAAGGGCGTGATCCCTGCGAGGCCCTGTGTGTGAGCAATCACTGCCGCCACACTTTGGGGCATGCGTGGGGAACCAGCCATATGGTTCTTAGGGAAGTTGGATGGGCCAGCCCCTGACAGAGCTGCGGCAAGCCAAGGTGCCATCCACATGAGTGGGCACCCCACCCTTCCCTGCCTCCCATGGCCAGACTGAGAGCCCACTCCTGACCGTGATGTGGCCGCATGCGTCGCTCATGGCCCTGCAGCACTGCACCGTGAGTGGTTGAGCAAGTGCGACCCATTACACAAGCTGCCCCATTTGTATCTGTACTTTCAGGTGGGCAGCAGCTCAGGGGTAAGTTTACTTCACAATGCATCCTCAGAATTTTTCTTTTGATCCTTTTTTATTGGCTGAGTACCTGGTACCCAACTCAGTGGCATTTCTCTTAAATGCAATAACTGTTAAAACCGCACTTGACCAGTTCTGAAACGTCATGGATACCAATTTCATGGTACTTATTTTCTTTGAGGGGCAGGGATACCCTCTAACATTTCATCAATCTCTTTTCTAGGCTGAACACTCCCAGTTCTTTCACTCTTTGTTAACAGGTGTTTCCCTCACAGGTGTTTCCTTCCAGTTGCTGTCCTCTGAACCCGGATATCAGTATTGTTAAAGTGAGGTACCCAAAACTGGACGCAGTAACCTAGAAGAGGCCTGACCTAAGCTGAGTAGAACAATAATCGCCTCCTTTTGTCTTACAGGCAATACTTCTGTTAATAAAACTCGAATTAGTGTCCACCTTTTTACCAGCTGCATTACATTGTTGCCACATATTAAGTCTTGTCATTTTCTATAACCCCCAGATCCTTTTCAGAAGTACTGTTGCTCAGGCAGTCATCTCCTATTTTATTTATTTTTCTCATATTTATAGGCCGCCCCCTACTACTACTGTAGTTCGGGGTGGCTCACAGCACAATAAAATCACCTAACAATAAAATCGATACATCAATATAAAAAAATACATAACTCACGGCGGAGTATAAAACCCCACCCTTCTCCCTTGCCAAAGGCCTGGCGGAACAGTCAGGTCTTACACTGTTTGCGGAAAGAGAGACGGCTTGGGGCCAGGTGGACTTCTGTCAGGAGGGGGATCTCGAGGAGGGCGCCTCCAGCCGACTGTCGGAGCTGATTCAGGACCATTGGGGGGGGGAGGGGGGAGGCAATCCCACAGGTACGCAGGGCCCAAGCCATATAGGGCTTTATAGGTCAAAAACAACACCCTGAGTTGGGCCCGGAAGACGATAGGCAGCTAGTGCAGAGACCAGAGCACAGGTATAATGTGCTTGCGGCGACCCGTCCCCGTAAGGAGGTGGGCCACCGCGTTCTGCACCAGCTGCATCTTCCGGACCATCACCAAGGGTTGCCCCACATAGTGCATTGCAGTAGTCTCATCTTGAAGTGATGAAAGCATGGATGATGGTGGTAAAGTCTGAGACATACAGTCGAAGCCATTGCATCAGGTGTAATCAGCGGAATGCTCCCTTTGCCACAGCAGCCACCTGGGTATCCAGGCGGAGCCGTGAGTCCAGGAGCACCCCCAGACTCCGAACCTGTGGGACCAACGAGGGGCGGACCCCATCAATGATGGGTGCCACCATCCCCTCAGTCTCTCCCACCAGCATCCTCTCCATCTTACTGGGATTCAGCTTCAGGCGGCTCACCCTCATCCAGTCCCCCACAGCCGTCAGATGGTAAGCACTGAGACTGCTGAGCCTGGGTCAGCTGAAAAAGAGAGGTAAAGTTGGGTGTCATCAGCATATTGAGGACACCACACACCAAACCCTCTAATGACCTCGCACAAAGGCTGCATGTACACGTTGAACAGGAGAGGGGACAAAGTTCAACCTTGTGGGACTCCACATGTAAGGTCCCGGGGAGGTGAACAATCACCCGGTACCACACGAGTTCCCTCGGCCAGGAAGAAACGGAACCATTAAAGAACAGTCCCGCCCCCTCCGGCATGGTCCCACAAGCGGACCACCTCCATCTCATGCTCAACAGTGTCAAATGTAGCAGAGAGATCTAACAGGATCGAACGACCCTGGTTCAACTCACTGTAGAGGTCGCTGACCAAGGCCACAAGCACAGTCTCGGTGCCAAAACCCGGTCAAAAGCCGGACTGCAAGGGATTCAGAAAACGGACATGGTCCAGATGTCCCTGAAGCTGCTGGGCCACCACCTGTACAATAATCTTCCCTAAAAAGGGAAGGTTAGAGACTGGCCGATAGTTGGCCGGGGAGTCAACATCCAAAGATGGTTTCTTGAGCAGAGGCTGCACTACCGTCCCCTTGAGACAGTCCAGCACTCTGCCCTCCCTAAGGGAGGCATTGACTACCCCAGCCAATAATGGCCCCAACATCTTCCAGGACTGGCACAGGTCAAGTTCATAACAGATGGTACTAAGCTACAAGGACATCCCCCACATTAGTGGGTGACACCCACTGAAACTGATCCCATAACACAGGAGAAGGCGGGGCTTCCATTACTTCTGGTTCTCCCACTGCCAAAGGGTCGACAAACAAGTCAGTGAGCACTGAAAGATTCCAGTTCCAGGCGGAGGAAGGCCAGACTAACCAACCCCCTCACCATCTAGAAAACCTCAGCTGGACGCAACTTTGCGGATGCTACGAGGACAGCAAAGAACCTCCTCTTTGCTGCCCGCACTGCCACAGCATAAATCCGTAAACTAACTCTGTTGCAATTGGTCAGCTTCAGCATGAGAGTAGCGCCACCGTCGCTCCAACCACCACCCTTCCTGCTTCATCCAACGCAGGTCCTCCGTATACCAAGGGGACCTGTGCAGTCCGACGTTCAGGGAGTGGATGCTTAGGAGCCATTCGGTCTATGACCTCAGTGAACAAGGTGTTCTAAAATACCATGAGGTCATCGAGCGATTGGTCATTGAGGTCAGAGGGAAGCTCTCCCAGAGCATTCTGAAACCTCTCTGGTTCCATACGTCTGCGGGGCGAACCAACCAAACTGGTTCTGCACCTTTCCAGGGGCAGACGCACGCGTCATTTTTTTCCTGTACTTCTGATTCTTCTCTCCCATTTTGGACTTTAAGTCTACTGAATTTATCTTGATTGGGGTTTTTTTTTCAGCCCAACTCTCCAGTTTATCAAGATCACTTTTGAATGTTGATCCTATGCTCTTATGTGACTGCAGTTCCTTCCAGCTTTGTCTCATCATGCTTTCTGCCATGAAGTTTTCCCTAGGAGTCTTTGAGTCCACTTCCTTTCATTTTAGCCTGGGCTGATTATGCACAAGTCATATACTCAGCTCAAACTCTGGCATACCTCTGCCTCTAGGTCCTGAAGTTGGACTACATAAACAAAACAATTACAAAGTCAGTGTTGAACAAGATTATGTCAAATTGCACCAGGCAAGGATGCTTGCATGGTCTGATCTAGGTCAGATCTATTTCTGTAAATCTGGCAATGTTGTTAGGGTGGTTACTTCATTGGGCGTTTTTAAAGAAGCAAGGCTGGGAGGGGGTAGTCCATGGCCACTGAGTAGCACAGCTGCGGAGCACCCACTCGGAAGTCCAGCTTTGCACTCTCCCTGCCATGGATTATAGGGGAAGGGGAAGCATGTCAGGCTGGCCTTTGAAACTGACATGTCCTGCGTGAGTGCTGGGGAACCCGGGCTCTCCAGCACTCATGGCCAATTCCTGTGACTTGCAAAAGCCGTGTTCCCCACCCACAGCGCCTCTGAGCGGTGGACCAGTCTGCTGGTGTGGCCATCCGCCCCAGTTCATATGGGTAGGGGATGTGTGTCCGCTGGTTGCCATGCTCCTTTTTGGCTTGCCCTACACGGCGCACGGATTTCTCAGCATTGCTCTGTGAGTGACCACGAGTGGGTGCTCCATGGCTCACGGGAGCACGTTTCCCCACTCTGTTTACAGATGGGCATTCGGATGAGTGGCTCCTGGCTGGCAATGCGGGTTAACATCCCGTTTAAAAACACCCATTATCTCAACCCCCAATGTTTTAACATGCTGCTTACTTGCACAGGTGTATGCAGACATACTCCAGGTCAGGGCACTCACTTGTCCAGAATCCTTTGTCTGCCAGAGACACCGCAGCTGAGCAAATTTACTCGCTGAGCTTACTAATATACAGAAGCTCTACAAAGGAAGGAACAAACAAACAAAGTTGTGTCTCTGTTTACATTGAAGAACAAAGAATGCTGAGGTAGGAAAGGCTGTACCAGTAAAGAGATGATGCTTGCTTCATCTCTTTGAAATCAGGCAAAGGGCTGAATGGGAATTCTAGCATTAAACCATGTAGAAGATAACTGTACAATGAATCTGTTGTGCGCATCAACGTAAGGGGTGTAGCTGACAGAGTGTATAGGGTGTAGCTGGTAGCTGATATGTTGTAGCAAGGCTACAGTGCTAAGGCACAGAGAAAATGCTATCTCATCCATGCAACGTGGAAGTAGGTGGAGCGTTACCACTATGCTGCTAGCGATGTGTCCTCACATCCTGTTACCACTGAAAGGCATGCAATGCTGCTTTATCCTCAGCTGTGAAAGAGCATTTCAAGCCACTCCAGTTTAAACTAGAGCCAACGTTTGCTCCTGTAGCAAGCTCAGATATGGCTATGCGATGACATGGGCAAGCAGATAACCTCTAGAACACTGGATAAACCAGTTAACCTGAAGATCCCATGTAGTGTCTCCAAAGCTCTCTATGCCAGGAGTGGTGGAGCAGCTTAGCATTGCAAGGGTATGTACAAATGTGCCTTAGAGATACCTTAGCTTCCCCTTCTGGTGGGCCATGAAATTTCAGCTGCCCTTCTGGAAAGCACAGTGAAGAATTGAATCATTATTTTTAAATTTGCAGTGTTCCATTATATAGTGCTGTGTCCTCAAACTACTCATCCAAGTTAAAGAAGGGAATTGGAAAAGGCAGTGTTTGACAATTGCATAGTAGCAGTTAAGTGGCTTTCAGAACACCTGGACCTTCTCTAGCACAGAGAATTATGCATGATCTTCTGTTGCCAAGAACAGCTACTAAAAGGATGAGTCTGCAGATGGGGAGCGCATGCAACTCAATGTAGAATACTTACCAGAGCCAGGTCTATTATCCATTTCTGCAGTGTTATCATGTACCACCCTCCAACAAATCTTACTTGGGGTTAAGTCAGGTAATGCTGAAAGAAATGGGACTTGGAAGGAAATTGTCTAGTTATATATGCATGTGTATGTGTAGATCAGAGGTTCCCAAATGATGAGTCAGAACCTGGTGGGGTTGTGCCAACTGGGAATGGACTCCTGATCCAATCAATACTTGATATACAGTGGAACCTCATTATAGCGTTCGTCATGGGAGCACAGATTTACTCCTCATGTGGTGGCTTTCCTTGAACACTTTTGCCTTTCCCCATTTTAAGCACAATTCAATGAGTGACCCATCAGGGTGCACACAATGGCAAATTTTGTATTCTTCATTATAGCGCACACCTCGTTATAACACTATCGCAACCATGGTTACCAAATGGTCAGTGATAACAAGTCCACTGAATTTTGCATGTCTTTGCTGTGTGGGATCACAAAATTGTATTTCATGGGATCAGATGGTCAATTAAGTGTGGGAGGCACTGGTATAGAATATGAGCTGTTTGGGTGGAATAAAGTTAATCTGAACAACAGTGGTCTTAAGATGGCTCTAGAGAAGGTGTAAACAGGAGTGGGAGGAATACCCTACAGTACTGTGGTAATTAAATTCACATTTGCCTCCAAACATCCAACAAATTCTTTTCAAACCCTTCTCTAAAGTGTCCAGCAGTGAAATCAAGTTTGATATTTCCCCCTTTCTCCAGGAGGCACTCGATCCAATGCTGGGTTGCTCTTCCTCCTTGAGGAGAGTTGGCAGGATCCCAAAGCTTTGCTAGGCAGCCTGAGTCCAAAGGAGGAGCTAACTGGCTCTGCTATCCAGATTGTTCCTGCCTCTAGGGGAGAGGTGAAGGCTGTCCAATTAGCCTTGATACAGTTCACTCCTAGTCTAGGACCATCTCACTCAAATCCATACAGACAGCACGACAGCGATGGCCTATGTAAAGAGGCAGAGGGGTACCCAGTTGAAGGCTCTTTACACGGAGGCAGTCCGACTAATGTCCTGGGCAGAGGGGCATCTACTTTCCTTGATGAAGGCTCTCCATGGCAGAGGGGAGCTGAACATACTCAGCAGGGAACGGGCACCCAAGGGAGCGGGCTCTATGTTCCAAGGTTTTCAACATGCTGGCAGACGAGTACACCGGCACTAGACCTCTTTGCTTGAGAGGTAAATTACAAGAAGCAAAGGGAACATGACCAGGCACTGGGACTCCTGAGCGAAAACAATAGATACGCTTGTGCACCCCTGGCTGGGACAGCTTCTACATGCCCTCCATCCAATTCTGTTGTTGCCTACAGTGATTGGAAAGATTTGAGCACAGAAATCGGAGGTCATTCTTGTATCCTTTTGTTGGCTGAGGCTCCCTTGGTTTTCCAGTCTCCTCAAGTACATCTCAATAGAAGTAATTAAGTGATGCGTGCGATGGTCTTGTTGCTTCTGTTACGTTTGTATTGTCAATAGTGTACTGTTTTGCATGTATGTATGCACGTATATTTTATTTTTGAATATGGCATAAGCTAATGCCTCAAGTTACAGGTAAACAGCCCTCTACATATTCCACAACACAGGGACCTGCTCTATGTCAAGGGGTGGAAACCCTGAAGCTTGGTGTGTGCAGCTGAGGGCATCTGGATACTCAGACGGGGTTCTGGCTACTCCTAATGGCTAGACAAGGGTCCACAAATAGAATTTATAGCAACTCATGGAGAGCTTTCCTGAGCTGCTGTCACAAACTACAGAAAAATGCCAGTTCTGGGGGCATTCCAGAGGTTGCTGGAATTTCTTCAAAAAGTTCTAAGCACAGGACTGAGTGTCTATACCCTCTGCAGCATCCAGTCTGCTTTCACCAGCATTCTGTGTTGTGATGGGAGAGTCTCTCTCTGACAGGACATCTTCATAAGAAGCATTTCCTTCATGCAGCCACACTGGTTCGCCCTCCAGTTCAACATAGGTTCCCATCCTGGAGACCTAGAGAGCAATCAAATGGGCTGCGAATGCTGCCTGCTGGCTCTGTGCTCCGGTCAGAATGCATGCACTCAGGTGCGCATGTGTGCGGTGCATGCAGCAGAGCCGCCCGGGGCTGTGCTACGCGGACGGCACGCATGTGCACGTGAGCTTTCTGGCCGTGCACCGTGGGGGGTGTCGGTGTACGTAGGCCTTTGGATTGCTCCCCTAGTGGAGTTCTGAGGGCTCTCCGAGGGGCCTGCACACCATCTCATTGAATATCCTATCAAGGTAATCTTTTTGTTAACAATTACCTCAATAAAGAGGGTTTCAGAGCTGTGAGCTTTATTCACGGATCCAGGGCTGTGTAAGTTTGACAGAATTAAAGGCTGGATGCAATCTAAGGGATACCTTATGAAAGTGGACTCAGCATTCCCCTTTTGTTGGGGTAAGGAATGGTCTGGTTACTTAGAAGTTGTAGTTGCAGTTTAATGTTCTTAATTTACAGTTTAGGGAGTGCCTGTCTGGTTGACCGAACCAGGGTTAGCTTCTCCCTTGGACTCAGGCTGCCCAGGCAAATCCTACCTATCATTGAGGAGGAGGAGGAATCCAGCATTGCTGGCCACCTCTCGGAGACAGCAGTAAGAAAATTGACAAGGTAAGTCCCCAAACTTTCCTTTCTCTTGAAGCAACCTGTAATGCTTGTAAATGTTAACTGAGGGGTGCGTAAACAACAGTTGTGGGAATGACGAGAATTAAACTATCTTCATGCTTTTGGTTGTAGAAAAAGCAAAGGCTTGTCGAGCACAAATGTCCATTACAAAGTAGACTCAAGCCTTATGTGTGGCCCAGTAAAATCAATTGTGGGTGCAGTTTACTTAGTATAAAGGCTTTAGTAAAATCCCAGTAATTTGCATGTTCATGAGAAATGCACATTAAAAGTTATTGGACAGCAATGGTGCGAGGTGATAGGACACGAACTCGTCTGTCAGAAATGCCAGAAATACAGTATAAATGGAAATGTGTAAACATCAAAGGATACAGGATTGTGTAAGGCAACGCTTGCTTCATATTTCCACTGTAATGCAGAACCAACAGCAAGAGAATGACATCTGAAATAATAATAATAAACAATAATACATTTTTTTAAAAGTAATTTCAGTAAGAAAACTATTCAAGACAACAGCCAGCCCAAACCCTGTGGCCTGCCAGGCTGGCCCAATTGAGATGCACCCGTTTCTATGGTCTATGCTACACATGGGAGTCAGTGACATAGCTAGATTTAATAAGGCCCTGGGGTAAGTCAAATGATTTGGCCCCATATCAACCAGAATGGGAGGGGGAGAGCAGACGGTGAGGTCAGGGCACGGGGGGAATGCAGCAAAGCAAGGCGGGCAGGTTGTACTGGAGTGGGCGTGGGGCGGGGAAGAAGTGAAGCTCTGGAGCAGACTGGGGCTTTTTGTGGTAGGGGAGGCAAGGGGCCAGGCAGCGGCTCTTGGGACCTAGCGGCCCCTGGCTTTATGCCGGGTTCGCTCAATGGACGCTACGCTCCTGAAGGAGAGGCCCTGGGATGGCAGCTGCTTAGCAGACATGGCACCAGCACCTGGCTCACTGGGAAAAGCACAGGCAGTTCTGGCAGAGATGAAACAGGACATTTGGATGTCCGGATGGGGCTGGCCCTACTGAGCCCCTCTTAAAGCCTGGAGTAGTGGCCCCACGTGCTCCACCTATAACTGTGCCTTGCCCCTGACGGGAATGATGTAGCCAGAACTATATCTTACTGCCTTTGACTTGCCCAAGCTGATGGGCCCATCCATAGCTAGATGGACAGGAGGCAGCATCGAGTGTGAGACCAAGCAGGACTTGAACTCCCATGAACTTCAGGGATGTAGCTGAGTACCTTTAATCACTCGGGTACCCTGGCTCTAAGGGAAACTAATGTTAAGGCAATATTTAAAAGAAGGAACAATACACTACCTTGTGCAACAAGGATGGGATACTCTAGGTATGTTTGCAGAGGATAATCATAGTAACTCTGGTAGCGTAGAAAGACAAGGAAGCTGAAAGAGGGGAACAAAGACATACCCTTACTTTAAAACAAAACAAAACGCATCAGAGCCCCAGTGCTAGGCACTGTACGAATAAGTGCCTGCTCTAAAGTTCTAACTCCACCCACAGCTCAAAAGATTACATTTAAATAACTTTTACAACAGAAAGTAAGTTATCAGTTCCAGTCATACCCTCATAGGTTTCCTCAGAGGCACTACTGGAATGATTCAGACTTCTCTGATGATTGCTTCAAGTTATATAACACATTGGCTTAAGAGGCAATTCTATCTGTATCATTGTTCTCTCTCTGTGTATCAGTGTGCGGTTTCCCCTTCAGTCTAATTTTAAATGACCCAAGCAACTTTAACTTTTTTCAAATTATTTTAAAGCAGGGCTGGGGGAAGCTTTTCTCCTCCAGGGGTCACTTTGAAAATTAGTACAAGGTCCAAGGGCCACACAGACGTTGGTAGAGGGCTGCTTAAGAGGTGCATTCAGGAAAAGGAGTGTCCAGAGACCAGGCATCTGTCCTTTATCCTTGTGTGCATGCCCTCGTCTCTGCTCCCTTACCCTGTTTAGTGATTTGGGGGTAGGAACTGGAAAGGGGCTAGATAAAAACTAGCTGCAGGCTCCATTTGGTCCCTGGGCCTGAGGTTCTTCACCCCTGTTGCAGAAAGATTATTTTACATGCTAGAAGATTTTGCTATCGCAATTTATTATAGACGTGTCCCTAATTTCCTTCAATATATTCAATTAGCTACTTTCTGCAGTGAAAGCGAAGATAGGAAGACCTAAGTGTGCATAACAGTCATTATGACTAATCACAGGAATAAAGTTATGTACTTAATAGTGTGATCCTCAGTGGGATAGCATGTGTTTTTAGCAATTAATGTATGCATGACTCCCATTCACTTCACTTGGACTTGACCTGTGCTATTGCTAGCATATGCAGCATCCCAGCAGAAGACCATGACGTTAATCTTTGTAGGAGGTAGCTATGTCTCAGTGAATCCAGGTTACACATCTGTGGGGTGAGAAACTTATCTTTATATGGTGGATTTACTATATAGGCAGCAGTCTTAGCAAGGGCTGGTAATGTATTCTTTTTTTATTATTTATTTATTTATTTATTTATTTAATTAAATCTTGTATCCCGCCCCTCCTGCCCAAAGGCAGCTCAGGGTGGCGAACAACACAAAAGATTTAACAATAAAACATTTAAAAACAAATCAACAAATTTAAAAACAAATCATAAAACTCCCACTCCCTCCCAAGCCCTACCCCCACCCCACCCCCCTCGCCAAAAGCTTGGCAGAACAGCCAGGTCTTACACAAACGTCGAAATGACAGGAGAGTGGGGGCCAACCGAGCCTCCTCCAGGAGTGAATTCCACAGCACAGGGGCAGCCAC
>QEPC01004950.1:901902-920505 GCA_003113815.1 Sphenodon punctatus
CCCCCCCCCCCCCCACCGCCTCCCCTCGCCTTGTAGAGATCTGTGAGTGGAGCTTATGTGGGTCAGCATACCCAAAACGTTTAGTCCATAGTTACTCCCGTGGTTGGCTCCCCAGTTTATTATTTTTTAAATAATATAATCTTTTAGGCTATGAAACCAAGCAAACAATTGTTGGCTTCCCTAGCTTTGCCTTGAGCATCCAATGATGTTGCTTTGCATCTCTTTATAGGTCATTTATATCTAAGCTCCCAGCACGGCTTAAGAGAATAGCAGTTGTCACAGAGCTGGTCTATTCTGGTCAAGGATAAAACATTTTAAATTGAAACCCTAATACAGCAATTACTTTTTAAAAACCCTCCTGTCGTTAAATCAGCAGTGCCTGGCAGCCTCTCTCTCAGTTGCAATTCATGTTTTGACCCTAATCTTCAGCTTCACACTGCCTGATTGTGACAGATAACCCATACTCAAACACAGCCGCACATGAAATAGGAAAGCAAAGGGCACTCTTCAGTACTGGTTGATTTTAATATGTTTGATTTTAATTGTGCTGCAGTAATAGCATAATTTTTTCCTGATAATTACCTAGAATCAGCTGTTGGGGCCTAGAGAGCAGAATGATACCCTGCCAACAGGAACCGAAATCCCTTTTTTGTTTTAGTTTATTTCTTTGTTGTTGTTTATTATGATCTTTCACACTGGCCGAACTCCGCACAGATTTTGGTGCTTACAGTTTCTCCCGGAGCCAAAATCTGCGCAAAGCCGGATGCCGCCACAGGTGTAAATGTGGTCTCAGTCTCCCAAGTTTAAGTCCAACACCTTATCCACCAGGCTTCACTGGCAACCTAGTCTAACGTAACAGGAAATGTTTGCAAGAAGAATCATGCTAATGTCAGCGCTAGCTGTGGTGGCCCAGGGTGGAAAATGATCTAGAGGCAACACCAGAAGCTCTCTTCTTTTAAAAGTGGGACTAATGGGAAGAGCTGAGAAGCAGCCAGCAATTTTAGTGGTCAGATAGCTTCTGCCCCTGCCTCACCTACCAAAAGGACTGGGATCTCCTGCCCCATCAGTGGTTGCATAAAAAGAAGAAACACCCGTAGACAGTGTCCATGCAACTTGGCCATCAGAAGAGTGGAAGTGGTGGTGATCAGGGATGTGGCTGTTAGCAGTGGTGACTTAGTCAAGGTGGTCTAGCTAGGGTGGGAATTTCAGGCCTGGTCCTGTAGGACAGCTTGACTTCTTTAGCAATCCTGTCTTCGTAATTTCCAGACCATGCATGGGGACTGTGTTGCATCAGCAGTATATTGCTGTGAGCTGTACAGCTAAGTCAGGGCCGCCTTCAGAGCTGCCATGACTGAAATTGCCCCAGTGGCTTGGGAGCCCCCTGGAATGGCTTTGCACAGGGCCCTGCAATTTCACTGGCTTCTCAGGTGTGGCTCTGATGAGGATATCTTGTGGCGTCTCATATCTGGGTTCTAGGGATTTGGTTTAAGAACTGTAGAGGAAGACCTGAAAGGTGCTACTGTTTGTTGGGAAGCCTTCAGCAAAGAAGCAGACGTGGGAATTCACTGTGGAAGGTGGAGGAGTAAATAGAGGATGCAAGTTACCATATTTCCAATTAAGAAAACCCCTCATTTTTGTTCTTCATACCAGAAGGCCAAACCCTGGGATTTTCTTGGAAAACTGGGAGATTTGGGCATGTTCTTAGTTGTTTTTTCTTCCATAAAACTTTTTTCAATCTGTGCCCATTTTAGTTTGCAGATGGCTTGTCCTGCAGATTTCTATCAGTGTTACTTATGCAAGTTATATGGTGAAAGAGCATTTGATAGGAATGTCAGGGAAACATGGGAGGCCAGCTTTAGATGTGCTGTGTGTTTTATATCTTCTAGGGCCGGGGGTGAGTGTTGCACATTGCTGTGTTTACAAAAGGTCTCCTGGATGTTGAGCTGAGTAGAAGCTTCACAGCATTTGAATGGAAGTACTGTAAGCAAAAATTATAAACTGTTGACTCAGGGGGTTGCTTTGTGAAATGGCTTACTTGGTAACAGCAGAGCAGTTGTATTGCAGTCTGTAAGCTATTCTAGTAGGGTTTGGCGTGTTATCTAAAATAATATGGCCAGCTGAAAAGGTTGACTCTTTAAAACTTAGTTTAATATACAAAAGCCACAAGGCGTTCAAGTGTTAGTGATAAAGCAAATGGGATGAGTGGTTCATAACAAATCTAAATAAATGCTTATTATAATAACAATAATAATAATAATAATAATAAATCGGCTTGTTCAGTGGAGTCTGCTTAAGTGAAATTTCTCCAGCCACGTAAAAAAGTTTGACTTATCAGAAATTCTGCATAAGCCGACCTTAAGGAAAAGGGCTTGGAGATGGAGAAAACTGGTGCTCAGATTAAGTTAGCACCAGGTTTCTCTGTCTCCAGTCTCCTGCTTTCCCCTCAGAAATAGAGTCNGTCTCCAGTCTCCTGCTTTCCCCTCAGAAATAGAGTCAGAGGGTGGGTGGGGGGGTGTAACCCTGTCAGTTTTGACTCTGGTGATCACTCCCCGATCTCGCACCCACCTGCAGCTCTGACTGGCTGTCACTGAGTCTGCATGTCCAGAGAGCTGGAGAGAATTGATGTTCCCTAATACCTATCTCCAGCCTGCCCAACATGAAGACTCACCCTGACAGGGTATATACAGCAGTATCTTAATCACATGGTGCCAAGAAATCATTCATACACCCAAAAGTCCTAATATTTTTAGCTGGGTGGGTTTACTTTATACACTTCAAAAAATTGATTTATCAGGATTCAGGACTGGCCTTAAAGATTGCGGGGCCCAGGGCAGGGGAGAATTGCCTCCACTCAGCCCCCAAAGGTGGGGGGCGGTAGGCTCCTTGCCACGCCCGCCTGGGGACAGGAGGTGGGACACGGCGGGGAGGTTTGGTCGTGCTGCTGGGGTTGCAGCCCCGGGGCAAGGATGCGGCCGTGCGCAGGGAGCGCGGGAAGGGTTAGAACCTTGCAGTGTTGCTAGGCAGCCCCGGTGGTGCTGATTTGCCAAGGAGGCCCCATGTGGTTGGTAGTTAGCAGGGCGGAGTTTCAACTCCGCTGCATACACGGCTCCAGCCTCAGTTGTAGGCTGGAGCCCATCGAGTGAGCAGCACCTGCCCACCCTCCCCTAAGCACTGTGGATGCTTGACATTTGCCGTGGTGGGGCCAGGAAGGAATTTTTGAGGGAATCCTAATCTGGCCACTATTAAGCTTTCCCATATTTTTCGCCTTCCTTGCAGTGCTTGGTAATTGGTACAATTGGTTCTCCCCAACGTTGGAGTCAAGGGTGTGTTGTGCCTGCTCCTAATTTGCCACACTCTGGCAGGGGTCCAGTAGTGAGGGTTAAAGCATAGATTAGAAGTTGATAAGCACAAGTTATCTCCTTAGGAGATGGGGAGGTCACACCCACCGGAAAAGCAGGGGTGGGGTGGAATCCCTGGGAGGGGGGTCAGTGAGGGCGGTAGGGACAGGTATGGTCCCCCGCCTGCAGGCCCACTCCTTATTGAACTCCGGAAGGAGCTTGGTTCTCTTTGTACGCGGCAAGTGCCACGATGAGGGGGAGACGTTGTTTTGTTTGAGGGGTGGTAATCGATGGTACTTTGAAACCAACCCTGGATTGTTGGTTTTAAGTTAATGCTCAAGTACTGGACCCATATCGCTCTAGGCGATTTCCCTACCTAATTGCAATTCATGATAATCTGGTTTAATAAATAGTGCGGCCGTTTAAACCCAACACGTGGTGTCCTGTCTCCTTTCAGTGTGTCGGCAAATGTGGGGCCCCATTGTTGGCTCAGGAGGCGCTCCCCGGATCGGTCTGGGGGTGCTGCCTGGGCTTGAGGATGGGCAAAAGGGGCACTCCCCTCCACCCATCCCCAAGCCCAGCCATTTTTTGTGGCACTTACCACCACTGCTGGCCTGGGCCCTGCGCTGGGCCTGCTTGCTGGCTCCTGGATCGCACTAGGCACCGCAGCAGCAGATTGAATCTGCTGCTGCGTCGCCTGCCTCCGGTGGAGGTTGCTAGGGAGTGAGGGAGAGGCAAGGCCAGGCCTCTGACACTCTCTCACTCCATGGCCCCTTCCACTGCCTGTCTCAGACTAGGCCAGGGAATGAGAGAGGCAGAGGCCCCGCCTCTCCCTCACTCCCTGGCTGAGACAGATAGTGTTTGGGGGCCCCGATCGCGGGAACCCCCCCAGGAGCAGGACCTGGGGCAGCCGCCCTGAACTGCCCCGCGGTAAGGTCGGCCCTGTCAGGATTCAGAAATCTACTTATCCAGATCAAGAAACAGTACGCTCCTAGAGACCTAGGACTGGGGAAAACAAATTAATTCCACTTATCCAGAAATTCAAATGATGCATGTTCTACCTAGGTGAATTCCACTCTGTTAATTTTGATATGAAAATTCACGTCTAGTTCACGGCAATGTGTAAGTTTGCTGAGCTTACAATGCTTGAATCTGGATAGAAAATTTTGGGAGTGCAGGAATCTGGGGTTCTGATTACTCCTCATCTTTAATTACCAGCCTGTTGGGGTTCTCGGTAATATGGCAGTGTGAGTGTCACTTTATAAAGGCTCATACCAGCAACATCTTTGGTTTTACATTCATGTGGGTTCTAAGAAAAAGAATGGTTTGAAATAAGCGTGACACCCCTAGCTGTTTGTGTACTCTATTTCTAGACCTCGTGGGTTCCCGTTCACATCAGTTATTAATAACAAATCTTTAATAACCATTAATAAACATTGTTATTAATTGTTAAATAACACCATAGTTGTTAATAAAAAGAAGCACACTTTCATTCTTGACCCTCATTTCTGTTCAACACCCAGCTGCGAAGATCATCCACTTCTCACACTGTTCTGACAATGCTTTTCTGCTCCCTCTCACCTTTTGTATCCAGTACAAACTCCTTGTCTTCACCTTCAGGACTCCTCGTGGCCTTGCTCCTCCCTATCTTTCTGCCATCATTTTCCACTATGTTTTCACCCAGGATCTTCGCTCTCTGTCTGCCACCACTCTCACCCACCCCAGGGTCTCCTGCTCCCTGAGCTTGTTTTGTCCCTTGTCCCATGATGCCCCCTCTGCCTGGAAGTCCCTCCCTGAACACACATGCTTTACTCCCTCTCTTCAAATCCCTCTTATAAACCTAGCTCTTCTGTCTTGTTTTCTCTAGCTCCTCACCCCATAAATAGTTTGTTTACCCTCTGGATTTCCCTTCTCCCTTAAAGCTAAGCATGTGCATCAGCAACTTCATGGATGTATCCCTGTCTCTATGTGCCCTTCCTCTTGTCGTCTCTTCCTTGTCCACCCTAGATTGTAAACCCCTCAGGGCAGGGTCCTTTCAGTCACCACTACTATGCAGTGCTGAACGCATGACTGGTACTATATAAATAAATAATGCTTAGATTACAAAGTTGTTAAATGGGAAGGTAATCATCAGGTTGACAAACGAGAACAGCGTTTAGGGGCTCTTTCATACATTTTTTCTTTTCTTTTTTTACAGTGGCCCAACTCCCCATTCCGAGTGTTGTGTGAAATCCTTACCGTTTCCTGTACTTCTGGATGATCCCTTGTTCTCTACCATATCATGCAAGGGCTGGGTTGTTGAAATGCCAGGAAATCAGCAGCTGTGTGAATGTATTGCAACAGCAGAAGGCAATCTGATTCAGGAACAAGTGGTGAGTTTGCAAGTGGGAAAGGGTGCTGTGTGAATAAGGCTTCAGAGAAGAAGTTAGAAGGGTAGAGAGCAGCACATAGAGCCAGTGTTGGGTTAAAGAGGTGGCCCTTGATTTTGAAGTCTACGTTATAACTTCCACAAGTGGTTATGCAGTTAGATTACTAGTGTGGTGAAGTGTGTGTTTTATAGAACTCCTTCTGTGCAAGAGCAGTGTTTACAGTGCTTTAAAGGGCCCTCTGTGGACAGCGGGAAGAGCTTGCGAGTTCCTTCAGAGAGAAAGCTAGGAGTAAGGGAATTTATTTATTTATTTTATTTATTTTATTTTACAGATTTATATCCCCGCCCCCTCCTGCAATGCAGCTCGGGGCGGCTAACAACACCATAAAATATTAAAATTCACTTAAAATATAAATATAAAAACATCATCTAAAACACATCACATAAAACAGGGCTAGAAAACAAATGAATAAATGGGCGGGGGATTAAAATCACCCCCCCCCCCCCTCCCAAAGGCCTGGGCAAACAGCCAGGTCTTACAGTTCCGCCGAAATGTCAAAAGGCTTGGGGCCAGGCGAGCTTCCTCCGGAAGGGAGTTCCACAGCCGCGGCCCTACCACCGAGAATGCTCGCTCCATCGTGGCCCCCCGCTTAACACGGGGGACCTCCAGGAGGGCACCCCCGGCAGACCGCAGGAGCCGTTCCGGGGCGCGAAGGGCGAGGCGGTCCCTAAGGTATGAGGGGCCAAGGCCGTATAGGGCTTTATAGATCATCACTAGGACCTTGAACTTGGCCCGGCACACTATCGGCAGCCAGTGCAGCGCTCGGAGCACCGGTGTAATGTGCTCCCGGCGACCCGTCCCCGTAAGAAGACGAGCCGCCGCATTCTGCACCAGCTGCAGCCTCCGGGCCAAGAACAAGGGAAGCCCCACGTAGAGCGCGTTGCAGTAGTCGAGCCGCGAGGTGACGAAGGCATGGATGAGGGAGGCCAGGTCCGGGCCAGAGACATACGGACGCAGCCTACGTACCAGATAAAGCTGGCGGAAGGCAGCCTTGGCGACTGCCTCCACCTGCCGCTCCAGACGCAGGTCTGCGTCCAATACGACCCCCAGACTCCGGACCTGCTAAGCTACAGGAGGGCAAACCCCCCCAACTAGGGGGGCCACCACCCCCTTCGCCCTCCCCACCACCATCACCTCCGTCTTATCTGGGTTGAGCGTCAGTCTGCTCAGCCGCATCCAATCCGCCACGGCCTCCAAGCTGTGGTGCAGCCTGCTGGCCCCTGTGAGAAGAACTCCACTTCACATCACTTTAAAAAGAGCCAGAAGGTCATATAAGGTACCTTTTGGAATGTTGCATCAGCTTGGATCCAGGGGCAACTTAAAATGGTGGCTTGGCCTGTGGCAAGTTAGTCAGTCAACCATTTATTTTTTAGTTTGCTGTTGAACAAAGACTCTTGAGTACTGTTTCTGTTTGTTTTGCACCATCTAATCTTATCCCGAGAGCGCCTCATGGAGCATATCTTGGGGCTTGCATGATGCAGCTCACCTCGTCCTCTAGCTTGCAAGCAACCTTTGCTTCCTTTGCAGCCCATGGGACCCTCTCAGATCCCCTCCCACCTGCCTATGTCATAATGAGGCTAGCAATCTGTGGCTTCCCTTTCTTTGTGATGTCAGCTACCTGTGACTAGTGCCAAATCCCCACATTCATTTTCCAGGCCTTGAATGAGATGTCCAGTGTCACCCACTCCACCCTTCACAGTTTTCCATCTTCTATCATTGGCATCCAAGTACCAGCTCTGTAAGCAGCAGCAGGCAGGGAACGTGAGTTGTACAATTTCTGCTTTAACAGACTGCCTGGGGGGGTACCCTTTCTGAGACACATTATTGGGTTGTTAACTAGTGTGACACCAGCTTGGCAGTGGTCCGACCCGGATGGGGTGGAAAAGCCCCGCAGACCTGGTCCAGGCCGCCGAACCAACATGTCAGCGGCCGGGCAACTGAGGAGGGCACGGAGATGCATGAACATGTGACCGCCCCACCTCCCGCCATGACGGGCAGCCATGGCAGACCCAGTCCGGGTCACGGCGGGCCACAACAAATGTGATAACCTGCTTTGGCCCAATTGGGTGGATTGTAGCCCTGACTGTGACTCCGGAGGTCTCCAGGAATTGGGATCGCAGCCCAGGCTAGCTGCCGACATGGCTCGAGGCAATCCCAGGCCAACATCTGGAGGTGCCTGCACAAACGTGCAGGTGGGGTCCGGTGCCGTAGCAGGCTGCTGTCATGCTTGTTTACACCCATTGCTTCAGCCCGTTGAACAGCACTCAGCCTAAGCTAACTTATCTTCCACCTCTGCCATACAAAACATTTCATGAAGGCAGAGGTATTCTTCCATTTCCTCAATAAAGTCACCTTGAATTCAGATAATTAACATCCATCAACCAGGTATATTAGGCATGGTCTTTTCCTTTTTGCAGCTCATGTGTAAAACTACCTTCTTAATTGTCTCACTGATCCCATGAAGCATATCTTGGGGCTTGCTTTCAATTTCTAGTAACTGGGCAATGTCATCTGGAAATCACAGATAGATCCGTTGTTTCTGTTGAGGTTTTCACCTTTGTCCAACCAATCAAGATCTCTGAAGATGCCATCTATTATAACTCTCTGACCGGGTTTAACTAATTATTACTGATTTTTTAAAAGCTGCATGAATGTTAGAGGATTTTTTTCTTCATCTTACTGGATAGAAGAGGCGCTCAAGACAATCCTGTCACCTCATTGTAAGAGGATAAGGCTGACAGTTCTCAAGATACTAGCAGGTCTTCATGTGACTCCATAGAGTAATTCATGAAAGACAAAGTTTGTCACCTATGTCACAGGTGAAACTGCCTAATTGCCCCAACGGAGCAGAGCACTGTTTCCATATATGATGATATCCTTCCTGTTGCTCAACATGATTCCGCTCAAATTCCTGGACATGCAGCACCGTCAGTTACAAACTACTCAAATGTGGAACTTGAGATATTAGTTTTTCTGTAAGTTCTCTTTTATAGTGTCCTTTAAACATTTCATCTGTGTTTGCAGTTGCTCATGCTTAATTCCTCATATCCGTGATGTATTGATAGTAACTGTATTGATGGTACGTGTCATGTGCAGCCTTTGTAAGTTTTGTGCTTTCCCACAACTTGGGGTCTGTGGTACTCATTTGTCTTGGTTGGCTTGTTCCCATGTTTGGAACTCTCCTGCTTATTTCAGAGGCTGTGCCTTATTGTGGTTTTGAATCAATACCTTGTGTTCCAATGAATGGATTGTCTTTGTTGTTTTTGTGTTTTTATGAATAATTTGCTTTGTCTATCATGCAATTTTTTGCCCAGGGCAACAGCCAGTGTCTAATAAAACTTGAACCTGAACTTGAATTCCTCATATAAATTTTGTGCAGGCAGGCAGGTTTCAGGCATGCAAATAACATGACCAACCCATCTAGCATGGATCAGATGAAAGTAAATCCTATCTAATCCAGTATTTGCCAAAATGTGTGTATTGGGACGTTATGATGCTGTGTGTATTCACACCACTGGAGATGGTTGAGTAGCAAACCACAGTTGCTGTACAGACAATGAACCTCGCCCCAAAATCTGGACAGTTTAGAAGACATAATTTTTTGCCTGGATTAGAGAGGTTCATAGGGAATAAAGAAGAATGTGGCTATGCAAGGTCTAGCTTTAAGAGGTTATATTGTATATACATTGTGTGTTGCTGGTCATAATGCTGGCCACACGTTGAAGCTAAACACATTAAACTCACCTCTTTCGCTCTGCTCTGTCTGACTCTTTATCCTGCTGAGCCACTATTCCTATACCTACGATCGGTTTACCCTTATCCTTGCCACATGGACCTGCCTGCTGTCATTCTCATCGTAACCAAGCCAAGTACGTGCACTTGAGACCTCGCATCTTCATGAATGTTAGACCCCTTGTCTCTCCCTCTGTTCCCCTTCCTAAGTCTCTCCCCCAGCTCCTGTCTCTCAGATTGTAAGCCCTAGGGGCAGGGACCGTGTCTATTTTATTACTTTGTAAAGTGCCAGGTACACTGCTGGCGCTATATAAATGTTTGTTAATAATAATAAAAATAATAATAATTTAGGCACAGGGCAGTGGCAGAACTACTCTCCGGGAGGTGGGACAGGAGAGTCGCTTTGCCCCACACCTTTCTGATGTCACCACCTCTTTCTGCGTGTCGTGATGTCATGACAATCAGGGAAAGGGTGTGGTCACATTTGAAACGGGTGAGGTGAAGGAATTACTCTGGTTTGGGGGAAATGCGTGGCAGCGTCACGTGTGAAAACACCCTATGTCTAGTTGTACAAAACACAAATTCCACTACATGCTTACCTCAGGTTGTGTTGCCAGAAATCATGGGAGCAGACAGCCCATTGCTAGTGCTTGCACATAGCCACTGTTGTATGTAGTTAAGTGCACCACTCCATTTCCGGTCTGCGCTAGTTCAAGTGCCCATAGAAAGAGGATATCATCTGGGCAGCAAGTGGGGGGAGGAAGGAGCAGGAGACTATCTGGTAGCTGCTGGAACTTGCAATAATAGGAACATCCATAGGAGCAACTCCTGGAACGGGTTATTTCAGTGCGCAATAGAATTCCACCAATTTATTGTCATGTCAGGGAAACTTCCATCAAATTGCAGCTCTGGATTATTACAGAATCCCATCTAATTGCTATTGCAACATTATCCTCCTTGTCATGGACACTTGAGAGGGGACGCAGTTGCACCCTCCCTCTAGTTCCTGCTCAGTTTCACCTGCCCCCCCCAAGCTCTGCCTGGCTTTGCCCCTTCCAACTGTTGTGATATCACAGCCCTCAGAAAAGGGGCATTGGTGCATCGAAAAGGGGTGGAGCTGCCCCTCAACCCAGCTCTGCTGCCCCTCAACCCTGTACGTAATTCTGTTGGCACCCATGCCCATTGTCTGCACTGCAAGCACCTCATTACCCTGTATTGTTCACTTACTAATGGTGCCCGTCTCAACCTACTGAAATAACTGCCACAAAGCAAAACATAATCTCATTACTTTATTTGGGAATATTTCACAAATCAAAATTCAACCCAAGGCATTTTTGAACTACATGGTCAGTGGAATTATTAACCATTGTCAATTATTTTTCCTACACAGGAGATAAATCCCACAAACCGCAGCATGATTGGGTGTTTTAAAAAATAGCTCACGAAAATCAGATTCCCAACATAATAGAATGAATAAAAGAGCAATAATTATAAATACATACAGCAGACAGCGTTTTGCTACGTCAAAACTCTTTCTGTATTTTTCATTAGAAAGGCTTGAAATGAGTGCAGACAAAATGCATGATTTGTGGAATCTTAGAAACATGGAATGCATCCAGTAAGTATACAAGTACCCAAAATCCAATTTGGAAAGAAATGTATCAACCTGGAGACCAAGGGCAGTAGGCTGACATGCATATGCCCTAGCAACAAGCCAGGTGAAAAATGACTTCTAAACCGAGGTTTGATCTTCCATGTTGTTGCTTGAGGAACTAATGTTTCCCAATAGATGTTATGTTCGATTTGGAACAGGAGTCGTCGTCATGACTTTGAATCCTGATTTCTCAGCCTCGGTTCCCTATCAGTAAAATGGGATGCCAGCAACCATCAACTACCTCCACCCATAACCCTTCAACATGCAGTGGCTCAAGGGAGGAGAGGACATCCTCGTATCAGTTGTCCCTCCACACCAACATCACTTCAGTCTTCCAAGCACAAGGTATCTTTGATGTATCTAGCTGGCTATGTCGTTCAAGCCTGTCGTGTTCAGGGAAAGAGGAGAGACAGATACCTATTAGTTTGGGGGTAGGGGTGGGGGGTGTTACGGGACTGCTTTGAATCTGTGTTTACAGTACCTAGAGTTTGGGATTGTATCTGACTAAAATTAATCATCCAAATCAGGGCCAGTTCCAGGCAAGTACAGATCCAGTCAATCACGCAGGGTCCCAGGCATTAGGGAACTACAATACATGGACATCCATGAATAAACTTGAAATTACAAAGCCCCAGTTGCAGGGATCCCTGGCTTATGGAGAACCTACAGCATTTCAGGTGAGGGCCGCCAAGTTACACGTGCATAATAACGCATTAATAACATACAGGCCTGCAATGCAGGGAGCCCTTGAAGGGGTGGTTATGTTTAACTGAACACACCAAAAATTAATTACGGTGACATTTCTCCTTTTGCTATTGGGTGAGTTGGTGTGTCTCCATCAAACAGTCTTAGCTAGGGAGTCTCAGGCTGCCTGCATTCCCATCTGCGGCGGCGGCAGGCGAGGGAAGACGCGGCAGCGCAGAGGAGCCGGCTGACAGGAAAAGAGCTGGTGCGAACGTGGATCTGCCACAGCTTTCTCGCGCATGTCAGGGCAGGATTTTGCAAGAGAAGCCCCGGCAGATTGCCGTTCGCACCGGCTCTTTTCCCGTCAGCCAGCTTCACTGGCCGATTACTGCATGCTTCCAGCTTTACAGGACCAATCGGTAGTGGCTTTGAGGTGAGCATAGGGGGCGGCCCTCAAGCAGGCATAGAAGGAACATAACTGGGACTTTGGGGATAGCATCCTAGCAATCAGGAGACATAGTTTAGACATCCAAGCTGGCCATTTATCATCACAATCAGCACTGTGACAGCACGGTGACAGAGGGCATAAGAGAATTTCTATTGGCTCTTTCCTAAATAGATGCTTCCAACTTCCCAGTAACACGTGGTGGGGGGGAAGAGAGAAGTTAGGATGGTCACAGAACAGAATGAGGATATTTGGTTGACATTTCTGTTGGCAGGAACATTATTATTTATTTATTTATTTCGCTATAGCCTTCCAAAAGTAAAATAAAATACATTCATTCATAATAAATCGCATACACAGAGGAACCTGCAGATTGTTAAATGCACAATGAAACTTGATACCATAAATCATCCTGGATTAGAGTTATAGGCCCCACCCTTACAGCAACGGGCAGGGTTTCCCCTACAACTCAACTTTTGCCACCTTCCGTTTTTTTGAAGCCAGCCAAACAAAAGTTGCCAAGGCCACCACATCCTCCAATTTAACCAAGGAAAGGAGGCCTTTGTACCCTTGGCCTGGCTCTAAGTAGGATACCCCGCCAATTAGCGGTTGGAGCCAAGCTGCCCTAAACTGGCCAATTGGCATCACAAACAAATCTTATACCACGGTGACACGTAAGAGAATCCCTAGCATAGGCTCCTTCTCTGCATATGCAGTGCAGGCATATAAAATTGGGACCCTTTATCACATCTTTCTGATATTTGGCAGAGATGGTAGTGAAAGTGCGATACAGCCCTGCCAAATTTCATGTACACTGGACTACAAAGATGTTACAATCAGACATTAATTTATAAGTTAATTGCTTATACCACCAGGATCCTTTATCCAATCCTTCTGAAAATTGGCAGAGATCGTAAATAAATATGGGAAGTGGTATAAGCCAAATATAATGAAAAACAACAAAGTTACAGCCAAAAATGTGTTTTCCATTGAAACCAATGGAAAATGAAAGCAAAAACTAAAACAAAATTTTGACATTTATGAAAATGAAAACGACAGATTTTAAAAACCGAAAATGATAGGCCCCTTGTGTGCACCTCTAGTTTCCACCCACCAACATCATTACTGAGACCAGATTGTAGCCTCCATTTATTTCACTTTTGTGTGAAATTGTTTCCCCAATTTCTTGCTAGGGAATTAGGTTTACGGGCTGATTTAGGTGCTGAGCCCTTGCTACTTTCACTGACTTTAGAAAAAGATACTTGTGGCTAGCCTCCTTGGCAAATGAACAGATCAGACTATTAATGACTCATTAACACCTACCCACATTACTAAAACCCCTTTCAATCTCCTTTTTAATGAGCTTAGTTGAAAAATCATGGCATTACCATAATCACCCATCCGGATTAAGGGTAACACAGTTCTGGAATGTTATAATCTTGCAAAAGACTGTATGACATTCCCCCCTCCCATGACTGTTCCATTTCATTATTAAGCCCCAAAAAAACCTTGTATGTTTTCACACAATTCCAGGCACATTTACAAATTTGTGATCCGAGAGAGATTTTTAATGATTTTTTTTTTTTTAAAGATTCTATGTTTTTACCCAGGATTTTTATTTTTTTGCCATAGTCACATATTATTTTGCAATGTTTAAGCCTGTTGAAATCAGGAACCCAAGGGGTTCCACATAAAGGGGAGATTTATCTAAGTAAGAACTGCAGGATAAAGCCAACTGTTTGCAGTTACAGATTTGCCGGAAGAGAATTGCAATGACTAGCAATTCCATTTGTTGTTTATTATTATTGTTGTTTTATTTATTGCTCCCCCAATGTGCCTGGCATTGAACAGCTATAATTAGAAATGGACCCCTGCCCCCAAGGAGCTTACAGTCTAGCAATATGATAAAGTTGTGAAGTTTCAGAACTGTTCTTATTCCTTGCCAGTCTTAACTCCACGGAGTGCATTGGAAGAGTCGTCTTCAGTTCTTGAACCCCGTTGACAAACGGAACTATACAGGTGAGTGAAAGTGAACGAATCCAGTGCTTAGAAAACCTCATCTCTGTACAGCAGGGATAGAGAACCCTTTAGCTCACAGACCACAGACAGTCTTTGACCCCAGAGACCTGTGATCACTGCATTTTTTCCCCATTGGCAGAAATGGGGAGAACACAGTGAACATGAGGGGCCTGTGACCCCCTTTTTATATGGCCCCTTTCCATTTCTAGAACCCGGTTATGTGGTCCAGCCCCTTCCAGCAACTGTGGGTGAAAACAGACATGACNACAGGAAAAGAGCTGGTGCGAACGTGGATCTGCCACAGCTTTCTCGCGCATGTCAGGGCAGGATTTTGCAAGAGAAGCCCCGGCAGATTGCCGTTCGCACCGGCTCTTTTCCCGTCAGCCAGCTTCACTGGCCGATTACTGCATGCTTCCAGCTTTACAGGACCAATCGGTAGTGGCTTTGAGGTGAGCATAGGGGGCGGCCCTCAAGCAGGCATAGAAGGAACATAACTGGGACTTTGGGGATAGCATCCTAGCAATCAGGAGACATAGTTTAGACATCCAAGCTGGCCATTTATCATCACAATCAGCACTGTGACAGCACGGTGACAGAGGGCATAAGAGAATTTCTATTGGCTCTTTCCTAAATAGATGCTTCCAACTTCCCAGTAACACGTGGTGGGGGGGAAGAGAGAAGTTAGGATGGTCACAGAACAGAATGAGGATATTTGGTTGACATTTCTGTTGGCAGGAACATTATTATTTATTTATTTATTTCGCTATAGCCTTCCAAAAGTAAAATAAAATACATTCATTCATAATAAATCGCATACACAGAGGAACCTGCAGATTGTTAAATGCACAATGAAACTTGATACCATAAATCATCCTGGATTAGAGTTATAGGCCCCACCCTTACAGCAACGGGCAGGGTTTCCCCTACAACTCAACTTTTGCCACCTTCCGTTTTTTTGAAGCCAGCCAAACAAAAGTTGCCAAGGCCACCACATCCTCCAATTTAACCAAGGAAAGGAGGCCTTTGTACCCTTGGCCTGGCTCTAAGTAGGATACCCCGCCAATTAGCGGTTGGAGCCAAGCTGCCCTAAACTGGCCAATTGGCATCACAAACAAATCTTATACCACGGTGACACGTAAGAGAATCCCTAGCATAGGCTCCTTCTCTGCATATGCAGTGCAGGCATATAAAATTGGGACCCTTTATCACATCTTTCTGATATTTGGCAGAGATGGTAGTGAAAGTGTGCGATACAGCCCTGCCAAATTTCATGTACACTGGACTACAAAGATGTTACAATCAGACATTCATTTATAAGTTAATTGCTTATACCACCAGGATCCTTTATCCAATCCTTCTGAAAATTGGCAGAGATCGTAAATAAATATGGGAAGTGGTATAAGCTTGCCACGTTTCATATACATTCAATGTGAGGCAAAGAAGTTACAGCCAAGAATGTATATGAAGATTTTTGCAAAATCATATAATTCAGCTGCTTATCAAATTGGATTCCTTTATCCAGTCTTCTTTTTGGAATTTGGTACAATTAATGCGTTCCACTGGAGGTACAATACCTCCAAGCGTCAGCCAAATATAATGAAAAACAACAAAGTTACAGCCAAAAATGTGTTTTCCATTGAAACCAATGGAAAATGAAAGCAAAAACTAAAACAAAATTTTGACATTTATGAAAATGAAAACGACAGATTTTAAAAACCGAAAATGATAGGCCCCTTGTGTGCACCTCTAGTTTCCACCCACCAACATCATTACTGAGACCAGATTGTCGCCTCCATTTATTTCACTTTTGTGTGAAATTGTTTCCCCAATTTCTTGCTAGGGAATTAGGTTTACGGGCTGATTTAGGTGCTGAGCCCTTGCTACTTTCACTGACTTTAGAAAAAGATACTTGTGGCTAGCCTCCTTGGCAAATGAACAGATCAGACTATTAATGACTCATTAACACCTACCCACATTACTAAAACCCCTTTCAATCTCCTTTTTAATGAGCTTAGTTGAAAAATCATGGCATTACCATAATCACCCATCCGGATTAAGGGTAACACAGTTCTGGAATGTTATAATCTTGCAAAAGACTGTATGACATTCCCCCCTCCCATGACTGTTCCATTTCATTATTAAGCCCCAAAAAAACCTTGTATGTTTTCACACAATTCCAGGCACATTTACAAATTTGTGATCAGAGAGAGATTTTTAATGATTTTTTTTTTTTTAAAGATTCTATGTTTTTACCCAGGATTTTTATTTTTTTGCCATAGTCACATATTATTTTGCAATGTTTAAGCCTGTTGAAATCAGGAACCCAAGGGGTTCCACATAAAGGGGAGATTTATCTAAGTAAGAACTGCAGGATAAAGCCAACTGTTTGCAGTTACAGATTTGCCGGAAGAGAATTGCAATGACTAGCAATTCCATTTGTTGTTTATTATTATTGTTGTTTTATTTATTGCTCCCCCAATGTGCCTGGCATTGAACAGCTATAATTAGAAATGGACCCCTGCCCCCAAGGAGCTTACAGTCTAGCAATATGATAAAGTTGTGAAGTTTCAGAACTGTTCTTATTCCTTGCCAGTCTTAACTCCACGGAGTGCATTGGAAGAGTCGTCTTCAGTTCTTGAACCCCGTTGACAAACGGAACTATACAGGTGAGTGAAAGTGAACGAATCCAGTGCTTAGAAAACCTCATCTCTGTACAGCAGGGATAGAGAACCCTTTAGCTCACAGACCACAGACAGTCTTTGACCCCAGAGACCTGTGATCACTGCATTTTTTCCCCATTGGCAGAAATGGGGAGAACACAGTGAACATGAGGGGCCTGTGACCCCCTTTTTATATGGCCCCTTTCCATTTCTAGAACCCGGTTATGTGGTCCAGCCCCTTCCAGCAACTGTGGGTGAAAACAGACATGACGCTAACCACCCTTTAACCACCCTTGATGGTCATTTATGCATGTTTCAGGGCTGCATAGGGCACCAATACAGCCCTGCAACATGTATTAACTAACCCCCAAGGGTGGTTAGCGTCATGTCTGTTTTCACCCTTGGACTACTGAATTTGGATGAGAGCCTTCATTCAGCTCCATTGTCACCCCTGGGCTGATGGACAGAACTCATGCATACATTGATCTGGTTAATGTGCAAAGCAATATGATGGGAACAAAACCCTCTTCAAATTAGAGCTGGCCAAAATTGTTTGCCAAAATGTTTTTAATTTTTTTTAATTGAAATTTTGCGTCTCCAAACATTCCAACAATTCTCATATTTTGAAAAGTCCAAGGTTTTCTGACCAGTTTAAATTTCAGTCTTTCCAAGTATATAAATCTCCCACTGGCCATATTTATCTTTAATATGGGAATCAACTTGTCTTTTTGCAAGATAGTCCTTGGGAACTGCAGATTTATGTACAAGGCAGAATCAAGGCCTTAGAGCTAATCTTATTTCTGCACAAACTCTGCATCCAGATTGACACTCAGCAGTCCTGTAAAATAGCTGTGCTGTTTCCCCTATTTGATCCATAAAACCTAGCAGGTTTCTTCCTAATGACAAATGATTTATATGTAAAATTCTTTGTTCATTTTCATCCTACCAGATTGCTGACTAATGTAACTTAATTATTAAAAACACCCAATGACTTTAAATTGTAGCAACCCCACCCTCGTTTTTCCACTGATTAAAATCATTTGCATAATAAATGTTTGATTTTTTTCAATGCAAGACCTTGCATTTGCTTGAGGATTATTTTCCTTGATGTTTTGTAACTGAGTTTTTAAGACGGACAGAGCTTCTGCCAGAAACTGATCTTAGTCAACAGAAATAGAGTAACTCAGTGGAATTACTCCAGATTTATTATGGGGAAATTGAGATTAAAACTGGCACACTGTATATACTGATTCCTTTAATAATAATAATAATAATAATAATAATAAATCCACAACAAGATTTTCCAGATTTCCCCCCCCCCCAAAAAAGCTTGCTTGGTCTTGAGCGCCATCTGGAGGTTGCTAAGTCTGTAACATTCTGTGCTTCCAATATTCACTGCTGAATGACAAAGTTTTGTAACATTACTGTTATCTAGCATTTCTATAATGCTGTTAGTATTTCAAGTGTTTTACAATCCTTATCTGGTTTAGCCTCAAAATAGCGCTGTGAGGTATGTCATTATTATTCCCATTTTACAGATAGGGAACTGAGGCTGAGGCCACTTTCATACATGCCCCCCCCCCCCATGTATGGGCTGTGAGGGGGAACAGACAGCCCAAATATGCATGGGGATTGGCCGGTG
>QEPC01004950.1:932818-961303 GCA_003113815.1 Sphenodon punctatus
CTACTTCCGGGTGGGGGGGGAGGGGACAGGCCAACCCACGTGGTTGGCCTCTGCGATTCCCCCCCTACTCCCCCAACTCACAGCTGGGTCTTCTCCCCTGCAGGTCAGCGGGCAGCGTCAGTGGTGGTGTGGGCAGCAGCGGAGCAGCCAGGCAGCAGCGAAGCGGAGCACACCCCCCCGCCGGCGGCAGAGCTTCACAAGCCCCCGCAGCAGCGAGGCAGGTAGGTGACAGATGAAAAACAGCTCCCCGCAGGCTCAATGCCACTGAACTGAAGTCATAGGTGGTGTCCATAGGCATCAACTTCATAGAGGCCGGGGAGGGGGGCGGGGGGCTGAGCTGTGCCCCCCCCTTTTTCAGTGAGCCCCCTCAGAGTAACCAAGGTTACTAAACGATTAAAGAATGTGTGTGAAAAAAATCAAATGTTGCCCCCCCTCCCCTCCTCTCTAAAATTTGTAAAACCGTAAAGCCTATGGCTCTTTCCCTGTCAAGCCTGCTACTTTGTTGAGTTCCCTCTCTCAGATCTGCTCATCCAGTTGCATTGACAGTGGCATAGGGCACAATTTTATTTTTTGCCAGTTCTTACAAGAAAGGAAGACAGGTGGCCATTTTAAATTTCATCATCATCATCCATCATCATCATCATTTTTAATTTCTACCCCACACTCTCTCGCCCAAAGGCGACCCGAGGCGGCTCACAACATAACATAACAAAAAAGATCCACAAAAGATCAATACAATCCGCAATGAAGAACAAAACCCCTCTCAATTTAAATACAATTCAATATTATACATAATATATAACAATATAACTCCCTCCCTTTTTCCTCCTATCATTCCAACACGCCTTCCCATCCCCCACCCTGCTGCCACCGGGGAGGGGGGGGGCACCTCCCACCCCTTCTCCTACTCTCACCAGGGGGAGGGGTCCCTTCATACACTACATAATATAAACATATCCAACAATCTTAATAAACAAAACAAAAACCCATACAATTTAAATAATACAAATAAATGCAGCGTACAGCAAAATATCAGTGTCTCCCTTTTACCTCATTACCATATTCAGTATCTAACCACCCTCGTCATTACTTCTCATCCCCCACCCTGCTGCCACCGGGAAGGGAGTGGGGCTCCTCATTCCCTCCTGCTCTCACCAAGCGTGCAAATTTCTCTACGTGCTAATTCCCCTTCCCACCACATACTTATAATATTTCCTGGGCCCAGCCGTCGGGCGCAGCCAAGTGCCCTTTCGGCATGTGCCACTGGCATGGCCGTTGGCCGCCCCCTGATCTTCTAGGAGCGGCCCGGAAGCCGGTTGTCCCAGGCCCCGCCCCCTTGCTAACAGCAGGGGTGGCGGCATCCCTCTCTGGCCACCAGGTGTGGATCCCTGAGCCTGCTGATATGCAAGCTCTAGGGGAGGGAATAGTAGACACCGCCTATCACAGTCTTCACGGGGGGGAAGGGGGCGCTGACACCTGCCCCCAGGCACACCTTCAGGGACACAGAGGGGCCAGCCTCTCTCATCCTCCTTTTCCATCTACAGAGAGGGCCTCAGGTGCCATACACCCCCATAGAGAGTCTCAAGGGGGGTGGGCTGGCCACAGTCCATCCCTTCCTCCACAACACGCCCTCTGCCCGACATATCTCCACCAGTCCTGCTATTGCAAATATCGGCATGGGCCCCTCTCCGTTCTCCTCTGCTGCTCCTGAACTCCGTGTGAGCTGGAACCAGGCTGCTTGCTGTTTGTACCGCCTTTGGTGCTTTAGGCCAGGGTGGGTTAGTCAGTGCACCCAAGAGGAACAGATCCACAGTTGGTCTTTGAAGTGCTTTATTTATTTACTTGTTGTTTTTTTAAAAAAAGAGGTACTGGGTTCCACAGTGCCCTGAAAGTCAACCCCCTTGACCCTGAAATTATGGGAGGCATTCAAAAGGGCTAATGGAGATAGGCAGCCAGTTCCATTCCCCCTGACTCCACCAGTCCCCCTTCCTGTTCTACTTTGCCAGCCCTTCCTCAGGGTTGGGTTGTGCTTGATGGGGTTTGAGGCTGGGGACTAGCGCGTCCACCGATTAGCAGTCTGGAGATGCCGACCAGCCCCAACCTTGGGCCGAGGCGAATGCTTCTGTATCCAGCTGTAAACAGGGTTTTGCCGGGCAGCAGCAGTGATAGGGTCTGGAAGAGATGCTGGAGCTAGTTCATGGCAAGCCCTGGTGCAAATCAAACTCTGAGGAAGGGAGACATAAGGCAGACCTCTGGCTGGTGGTTGTTACCCTTGGGATAATAATTATTCCAAAGTTCGCTTCCTTACTAGCACAAAATGAGGAGGCTATCATGGAGGCGAGGGATGGTGCATTTTATTTGATTGAGTTATTTAGAATCTATTTCTTTTGTGGTATGTTGATATTACTGCTACTACTTGATGCTACAGGATGCTGTGTCATCCGATTTTTATGTGCCAAAGAGACTGGTTCTAAATGTCCCTGGAAGGAACAAAACCTTTTTTTATGCATTTTTCATTTTGTTATAAGTAGCATTGTCTAGTAATCTCATGTAGAATATTATTCTCAGTTCAAAGACACTCAATGAATAGCGTAATAGGAAGGGTAAAACTTTATATTATCAATCATGATGCTTCCAAGAGCGAGAAAGAAAATAGTTTCCTTTCTAAATAACACAACATTTTAAAACACAGGTTCCCAAACTATGAAGCCGGACCCTGAATTAGGGTCCCACCATATCCAGATTTGGGCATGGTCCTGACTCGATATTTGATATAGGTTGCATCATGTCTCTGATGGTGTTTGGGATCACAAAGGCAAAGCCAGCTGGTGCTGATGACTTTTATATGGGGAGGAAAGGAATCTCCTGTTTTGTAGCACTCATTTTAAAATGGCCGCAAGGGGGTGTTGTAAGACAAGGTATGCAACATATAAGCTAACAGAACTGTAGTAGAAGCAGCCTAATCTAGTCCAACCCCCTGCTCTGAGGCAGGATACCCTGTACCTAAAGCATGCCTGACAGAGGCCTGCTCAGTCTTTTGTTGAAAGCCCCCAGGAAATTCCAGGGATTCCACACAGCTTGTCCCACTGCTGAATTGTTCTAACTGTAACTGTTATTTTATCCTAACATTTAAGGTAAACCTGCCTCCTTGCTATTTAAATAATTGGAAGAGGAATCTTCATCATACAGGTTTAGTTTCTGCAAACTGCTAATGTAAACTCTGCAATACTTTACAAAAACCACTTTAGTATTTGATGTGTAATTGTTTGGGGTTTTTTTAGTTTATGGGTTCAGCTTTTTATATATTTTAAGTTGGGTTTTTTTTCTGGATGAGTGGATACCTTTTGATGATACATGGTGAAAATATTGTTTAACTCATTATATTTTAAGACATCTTTAAATCATTTGGTCATGATTTTTTATGATTAGGTCATGATTTGATTGATTGATTGGGTCATGTGGAAGATGTGTTACCTCAAATTGTGTGTTTGATGCATTGGGTGATATGTTTCTTTTTCTCTTTCTATTTTGGGCTTGTTAGCTGGAAATAAACTAAACTAAACTACAAAAACCTGATAGCTTACAGTCAACATTTGATTGATTGATTTAGGTTTTATTTCAGTTTTTGTACCCCTCCCTGTGTTGTTGTGAGCTGTCTGTGTTCCCCCACATCCCTGTGTAATATTGTAAATTTATATAGAGAGATAGATTATAGTAGTTAGGTAGGAGTTATTAGTTAGTTAAGTTAGCTTAGTTATAGTTTATAGAGATCAGTGATTCAGTTTTAGAGTGTGTTTGTAGGACTATGTGTTAGATATTCCATTATTTAGTTCCATTGGTTTTAGCAGTTAGATTTATAATATAGATATAATATTAGATAAAAACATTTTTTTAAAATTAAAAAATTGTTTTTATAAAATATTTGTGAATTCTTTTGGTGGGAGAAATGGAGAAGGGAGGTAGGAGAGGGCGAGGCCGGTCTGCTGCCCACAAGCCAGGCAATGAGGCACGTGGCAGAGCTGGCAGGGGCCGTGCCAGCAGGCAGAAGCAGCAGCCCATCACCATGCCCCAAGCTGCGCAGGTCTGATTATGGGCCTTCCTCTCCCAGCACTAGTGCTCCCAGTGGCACTAGGGGCCAGGGGGTTAGGCGTCGCCTCCTGGCAGTGTCCTCCACTGCCACACAGGGCACTGTAATGTTTGCATTGCAGGCGGCTGAGGGTGTCTCATGTTCGGCTGCAGGTGCAGGCGATTCAGTGCCTGAAGCTCCTCAGGGGTCACCATTGTCCCCCGACTCCCCCATAATTATAGAGGCAATCCCCCAAAACAGTCCAAGGCTGATGGATCTCACCTCGGCTGCTAGAGGCAGGGCCTGATTCCCGGGCAATGGAAGAAGGGAACATAGCAGCAGTAACAGCAGCTATAGGGGGGAGGGGGAGAGTGCTGCTCAGAGTGGAAGCAGCATGGGGAGTCCAGCAGCCTCTGTCACTCTGTTTGGGGATGGGGACAGCGATGCAGAGATTTCTGTGGAGGCGGTCTCTGTATCTGGTGCTGCTGAAGTGATGGCTGTTCCTCAACGAGCTGTGTCGCCAGTGCCACCATGTCCTGCCCCTCCCAGGAGTGCGTCACCCGGTGCGGGCCAGAAGGCAGGAGGGGCTAAAAAATCATGGGTCTGGGAGTGTTTTAAGGTGCAGGCGGATGATCCGCGGGAGGTGCAGTGCACTTTGTGCAATAAGGTGGTGAAGCGTGGGCACGTGCTCACCAACCTGGGGACAACCGCCATGTTGAGGCACTTGAAATCGTGCCACAGTGCTGCACTGCTAAGCGGGGAGGCAGGGTCAGTGGATCGTAGCAGGCTCCCTACCCAAGCGGCTAGTTATCCGCCTCCTTCATTGGGCAATCGTCCTGCTCCAGCGGCTGCGTCTAGCAGCAGGAGCAGTATCGCTGCTAGGGGGGAGCAGCAGCATCAGCCCAAAATGGAGGAGCTGGGATGGGGGCAGCTGCCAAGGCCATTGGCAGCTGGAGGGTGGCTTGGCTTTCAAGAGAAAGCCATGCGCCTGTTGGGTGAGATGATCGCTGTCGATGGCCAGCCCTTCCCCATTGTCAGGGACACCGGGTTTAAGCGGCTGATGGGGTTCCTGGCCCCACAGTTTAAGCTGTCATCCTGCACCACCCTGAGACGTACGGTGGTGCCAGCCCTGTACGGGGCTTTGAAGGAGTGGGTGAAGGAGCAGGTGGCAGGGGCTGGGGGTGCCACTGTCCATTTCACCACTGACCTGTGGTCCAGCCAGAATGACCAGCACACGTACCTGGTGGTGATGGTGCACTGGTGGCAGGACCCAGAGTCGGCATTTGACAACGGCATGAGGGGTCCTGAAGCAGGGTATAGGGGGGCCCTGCTTCAGGCGGAAGTCATGGACTGCCCCCACACTGCCAGGAACATAGAGGCAGCCCTGAACACTGTGGTGGAGGAGTGGGTCACGCCAGATGCACCATTCACCTCGGGGTGTGTGGTGACTGATAATGCGGCCAATATACTCAAGGCAGTCCGCAATGGGGGCTTCACGAGCATCCCTTGCATTGCACACACCCTCCACCTGGTGGTCAAGGGGACACTGGGCTTGGGGGATAAGGGGATTGGTGAAGGCACCCTTAGATCCCTGATCCAGCGGGGGAGGGAGCTGGCTGGGTTCTTTAATTTGCAGCGTGAAGGGCAGCGAACTCCTCAGGGCCAAGCAGGCAGAGCAAGGCCGCCCAGTGCACCAGCTGGTGCAGGATGTCTCCATCTGGTGGAATTCCACCTTCCTGATGCTTGAGCGGCTTGTGGAGCAGAAAGCCACCTTGCATCAGGTGTAATTGGACACAGACAGTGGGGCACCTCCAGGCTTCAATGGGGCGGAATGGGAGAGCCTCTCCCAGATGGTCTTCGTTCTGTGACAGTTCCTGGAAGTGATGGAGACCATCAGCTCCTCCACGGCCACAATCAGCGGGTGACCCATCTAGTCCAGAGTCTCCACCAGAGTCTTGAGGAGATTCTGCAGGGGCAGGATTGCAGCCCTCGGGAAAAGAAGCTGGGGGCTGAGGCGGTTGGGCTGGCGCAGAAGCTCAAGACAGCCTGAAGGTGAGGTTTGACAAGCTCCTGCTGCAGGAGGAATATGTTTTGGGAACAATACTGGACCCCAGGGTCAAGGGCAGCGTGGCACACAAGTCATCCCTCTATGGCCTCTGGAAGGATGATCTTGTGGGGAGGGTCCAGAAGGCAGAGCAGGCTCTTGACAGTGCGCGGCAGCAGCAGGACACCCCTAGGGATGGTGGGAGTGGGAGCAGCTGCCCCTTTCAGTCAGCGGGGTCTATCCCTGCCTCCAGGCCTAGCGGTAGAAGCAGCAGCAGCAGGATCAGCAGCAGCACCCCTACTGCCAGTAGCTCCTCCTCTGCGCAGTCCACTCTGGGGAGCATGGGGCCCAGCACAAAAGGGCTGACAGCATGACTGAGGGCAGTGGGGACGGTGGTGCCCAGGGACAGCTACGAGAGGGAGTATGATGGCACCTCAGCAGCCGTCGAGACCTACCTGGACGAGGAGCCATGCATCGATCCCAGCAGCGATCCCTTGGTCTACTGGGCCGGCAAGACTGACGTGTGGCCGGCCTTGTCCAAAGTGGTCAGGGGACTATTGTCCTGCCCACCAACCAGTGTCCCCACTGAGCGGGTGTTCTCTGTGTCGGGGGACATTTGCTCCCTGCACCTCCTGAGACTGGGGACCAAGTTGGTGAAGCAGTTGTTGTTCCTAAAGGTGAACCTTCCGCTGCTGGGATTCCCTGAGCTGCCCCTGGACAAGAAGTGATGGTGCAGTGGCACACACCATCCTATGCCAGGGGCAGTCGGGACGGGGCTCCTCCTCAATCTGGGCTAGGGCTACTGCTCCTATGCTGCTGAGGTGCTGTCCCTCCCTCCCAATGCCTGGCACCCCCCCACCCACCCCTTCATATACTAGACGGCCTCGGCCGCCTTATTTGACTGACCTCATGATGCAGGGTGGCATTGGAAACAAACTGTAAGCCTGCCAGCCAGCCTATGGCTACAAGATGTCGGCCTGCCTATGTGACGCTGACTGGCTCTTGCTCTCTCGCACTGCACACTCTTTGCTAGCTTATCTGAGTGCCCTGCTGCCAATGTCTCAGCCTGCCTGACCTACTGCCTCCCATGCCACGCTGCCTGTCTGCCCGTCCAGCTTGCCGCCAAGCTCAAAGCATGCCTCAGTCCACCTTCCTGCCTCCCATGCCAAGGTGCCTGTCTGCCCACCCAGGTTGCCTAGCTCAAAGCCTGACCAAGTCCGCCTGCCCTACTGCTTCTCATGCCATGCTGCCTGCCTGCCTGCCCAGGTTACAAAGCTCGAACTCTGCCTCAGTCTGCCTGACTGCTGCTCATGCCACGCCACCTGACTGCCTGTCCCGGCAACCAATGTCAGCTGTTGCTAGTGCCAATGGCCCCCAGGCCTATATTCCATCTGTGCCAAGGGTTCTGTACCCTGGCAACCAATGTCTGCTGGTGTCAATGGTCCCCAGGCCAGGCCTATATGCCATCTGTGCGAAGGGTTCTATACCCTGGCAACCAATGTCTGCTGGTGCTAGTGCCAATGCAGCCCATGCTGTCTGTGCCATGAGTTCTAGGGCCTGTCATTCCTCACACAGAGGTGATGTCGTTCCACCGTATCAAGAAACAGCCACTCCAGCCCCAGGACCCGCTGCCAGGGTTCTGCGGCCAAGTTACAGGCAGGGAAGGCTGTGGCCAATACCTGGAAGCTGCCACCTTAGCCCCAGGACCCCCCGTCATGGGTCTGGGGCCATAATTCCTCGCACTGAGAGACTTTGTTCAACCGCACCAAGAAACAGCCACTCCAGCCCCAGGACCCACCGCTAGGGTTCTGGGGCCAAGTTACAGGCAGGGAGGGCTATGGCCAATATCCAGAAGCTGCCACTCTAGCCCCAGGACCCACTGTCATGGGTCTGGGGCCATCATTTCTTGCACAGAGAGCCTTTTTTTGAATGCCCAAGCCAAACCGAACACGACCGAACCGAACGTCCGAACCCGGCGAACGGACCGAACGTCTGAACGGGTGGACCGGACCGAACAGCCGAATCCGAACCGCGACCTGTTCGCCCATCCCTAGCTATGACTGAACTGGCTAATGTGCTAGATGACAAATTTATTACTAAAACTCCAATCTTGCTGTGAACTCTTTCTGTGAACTCCACACTGAAGCAGATGTGAACTAAGATCATTGCAAGAGTAGCATTTAGGAGACTTGTCCTAAAACACTCACAGCGTGTTTGACTATTTTACAGAAAATACTTGGAAATTTCACTTTTTCTTTCCCTTGCAGAAGGAAAACCACATCTACAATGCATTTTATGTAGGGGGCAGGGACCACAGAGGAGAGAATTAATTTTCTGCATTATTGTTTTCACAGACAACATACTGGAAAGGATGTATATTTATTTTCAAGGCATTTTGTGCATAAGGTGACCAGCTCCCCGCGCTTGCCCCCGCAGTGTGGTGGCCGCACTTGCACACCCCAGGCCGTGCAGGGATAAGGCCCTTGCAGCTTGTGTGGCTGCACCCCTTATTTCGTCTACCAATTGCTTTTTTCTGAATTAGCCCCCCCCCCCCCCGATTATAATAAAATATACCATCTGAATGACTTTGTTGCCATCTCTTATATTTGGGATCAACACGGCAACCTGACTTAATAACTGAACTTTTTTTTTTTTTTTAATTCCATAATTGCTGCAATTATATTTCCACCAATAGATGGAGCTTGTACTCACAATTTGATTTATCAAAATTTATCCTTGCTTATGTTTTTATTTTCCCCTATTCAATATGTGCCATGAACTCTTAGAGAATTTCATTCGTTTCTGGAATGACATGATTGCTTGATTATGAAGACACCATACTTTATATCTCTTTTATAGTAAGAAGCAGAGAGGCAGTAATCTCAGCTACACCCATTAACGCAACAAGACCACATTCTCACTGGGGAAAAACGTGCAGCATTTGCCTCCGGGAAAATCTCCAGGAGGCAAATGCTGCACATGTTTTGCCTGGTGGGGAAGCAAAGCTGCGTGGTTTTGCCTCTGATCATGTGGAGGTTACAGAGCTGTAGCATTGCTTTCCTACTAGACAAAACATGCGCAGCATTTGCCTCCCAGAGATTTTCCCGGAGGCAAATGCTGTGCATTTTGCCCAGTGAGAATGCACTCACAGTCACTATGACATTATTTAGCATGTCTTCTTGTTACTACCTCTCCAAGGCTGTTTTTACGTGATCACAGTTAATCGGATTTATCTTTTAATCCACATTAATTCAGGATTATTATTCAGGAGTAACTGTTTTTACACTATCATTTGAAATCAGGAATAAGAATGAATCCTGATTTTCAGTGTGAACAGGTTAATCCAGATTAAGAGGTACAAGGAAGACTGGGAAATCCCATGGTGCAGTGCAACCAGATTTCAGTATCCTCTTCCACTCTGATCTCTGGCAGTACAGTGACAGCAACAGATACAGCAGTCACCTTGCAAAATGGAGGGATCTTCACCTTGGCATGATGGATTTTAAATTCAGCATGCCAAGCAGAGACTGCTGGAAAAACTGCAGGATACCATAGAGATACGGATGGTGATGGCTAGAGGGGAGACAAGTCTGTCTGCAGCACTCTATGGGTGCACCCAGCCCAGATTCACTGTTCACACGATCACTAATTTGGACAGGATCTGGATTAAAATAAATCCTCAAAAATTAGGTTTCCAAAACCTGGGTTAAATTTTAGTCCCCCTATAACAGGTTCCATAATTCGGACTACGGTGTTCACATGATGTGCCCTGCCCCTTATGGAATGTTGTGATGTCCTGGCATTCCATGACGGAAGGGAGGGCGGGGGGGTCCCAGAAGACATTCAGAGCAACCTTGGTCAGGCCAAACACATTTGGGCTTTGCCTTCAGCCCAAGTTGCTATCCCAATGTTTGGAGGCCGTGGCGGATTGGATGCGGCTGAGCCTGTACAGGGCTCTAGCTTTGGCTTCCTCTCCAACATACTGCTCTGTTATTGATTACGATAGTGGCACCGCCTTAAGAGACATGCTTGTTTATCAGCTCTGTCTAGCCTTGCTGTTTTGATACATTTACTCTGCAAGGAGCAGTTGCCACCAGATATCAGGGGAGATGGAATCTTGACATTAGGTCTATAAGGCCACTTTCAAACGAGGCACTTTCAAAGTGCCTCCTGAGCCCCATGTTCAGGGAAAAGCCACGTGGGGAGTGTTTACACGCTCCCCGCGCTGCTGGACATGATGTGCTCCCTGTTGTCGGCAGCGGCGACGGCTGGAGATGCAGGGCTTTGAAGCAGGGCGTATTCTGAAAGCCTCACTTTTCAGACTTTCAGAACATGCCTCTTCAAAGCCCTGCATCTCCAGCTGCCGTCGCCACTGCCAACGGGCAGCACATCACTTCCGGCAGCGCAAGGAGCGTGTAAACAACCCACACGCGTCTTTTCTCTGAACGCGAGGCTGTTTTAAATTGGCCTTAGACTAGTAATAAAGCTCAAGCTCCATCTCAAGACCACACTTGTGTTCAGATCCCACCAAAAACCACATTTAAAAGCACCCAGTTTCTTGTTGCAGTATAAAATGAACAGTGTACGGCAGTGGTCTGAGGCTTGTGTTTGAAAGGGCCTGGTGTGTTGGGTCATCCTACTAGTTCGGACAGTGGTGCGCAGGAGGATGTTCTCACTTGTGGAACTTCCTTCCCCAGGAGGTTCATTTGAGCATCTTCCAGGGGCAGTGCAAAACTTCTTTACTGGAAAAAGCATTTGGCAGGAGAGGTTAGGGGGTTGATTGGAAGTTTTGGGTGGGGTTGGTTAGGAGATTTGTTTGGTGAGAGGATGAGGGTTTTTATTGTATGAATTTTATTATTGTTTTATTGTCCCTTTGGGAGGGCAGGGTGCTGGACTGCCTCTAGGAGGCGGTGGTACGGCCCCTGCTTAAGAAACCATCATTGGATGTTGACTCGTCTGCTTGCTACCGGCCTGTCTGTAATCTTCCCGTTTTCAGGAAGGTTATTGAACGGGTGGTGGCCCAGCAGCTCCAGGGCCATCGGGATAGCATCAGCTTCTGGACCCTTTTCAATCAGGTTTTCGTCCAGGATATGGCACCGAGACTGCATTGGTGGCCTTGCTAGACGACCTCCGCTGAAAGATGGACTTAGGATGTTTAACACTTCTTATCCTGGTGGATCTCTCGGCAGCGTTTGATACGGTGGATCACGGGTTGCTTTTGAGATGGTTGCGGATCCTGGGAGGGGCTGGAGGAGCTGTCTTAGGATGGTTCTGATCGTTCCTGTCAGGGAGAAGCCAGCCGGTGGTGCTAGGGGAAGAAACATCTAGCCCCCGGGATCTCGCTTGTGGCATACCGCAAGGTTCAATTCTGTCTCCATTGTTGTTTAACATCTATATGTAACCCCTGGGTGAGATCGTGAGATGGTTTGATGTGCGTTGCCACCAGTATGCTGATGACACTCAGCTTTACCTCTCTTTTTCAATGAACCCAGGTCCTGCAGTCTCGGTGCTTGCCCAGAGTCTGTTGGCAGTGAGCAACTGGATGAGGCTGAGTGGACTGAAGCTGAATCCCGATAAGATGGAGGTGATGTTGGTGGGTAGGGCAGCTGAGGTGATGGCCCCCCCCCCTTGTGGAGTGGATCTGCCCTCCGCTGGCCCCGCAGTTGCGGAGTTTGGGGGTTCTGTTGGACCCTGGCCTCTGCCTGGATTGTCAGGTGGAGGCAAAGGGAGCCTTTCGCCAATTACATCTTGTGCGTAGGATCCAGCCATATGTTTCAAACTCCGACCTGGCATCCATGCATTCATCACCTCAAGGCTAGAATACTGCAACGCGCTCTATGTGGGGCTGCCCTTGGTGATGACTCAGAAGCTGCAGCTGGGGCAGAATGCGGAGTACATTAAACCAGTGCTCCGGGCCCTGCACTCGCTGTCTATAGTGTTCCAAGCCTAATTCAAGGTGCTGGCTTTGACCTTTAAAGCCCTACATGGTCTGGGCCCCTCCTACCTGAGAGACCGCCTCACTCCCCGGGCCCTGGAGTGACCTCTGCAATCTGCCGGAGGTGCCTTCTTTGGGGTTTGCCGCATGAACCGGGGGAGCCACGATGGAGAGGGCGTTCTCGGTGGTCACACCGCGGCTGTGGAACTTCCTCCCAGAGGAAGCTCGCCTGGCTCCCAGCCTGTTGGTCTTTCATCGGGCCTCTAAGACCTGGCTGTTTGTCCAGGCCTTTGGGGGTGGGGGTGGGTTTGTCTGCCGGTGGTATTTTACCTCTCTTATTGTTTGTTTTTACAATGTTTTAGTAACCCTTTTGTATATTGTGCTTTTTAAAACTTATTTTTAAATGTTTTGTGAGCCGCCCGGAACTTCCATAAGGCTGGAGGGAGCGGGATATAAATTGCTAAATTAAATAAATAAATAAATAAAAAATATTATCCAGTCCTGCAAGGATAGAATTTGCAGGCCCCAGGGCAAAGATAAAATGTAGGGCTGCTGGTGGCCCCACCCCCTCCAGGTTATCTTCTGTGTGGCCCAAGAGGTGGTTGTGTTTGGGGCTCTGTGAGAAGGAGTGGGGGGGGGGCACATGCTGCCCTGGTGAAAATGGGTGGGGGGGCACTGCAGGGCCTCCAGAAGTAGAGAATATAGTGGGGGCCTTGGGCGGTCACCTCAGGGTCGCCCTGCAGTAAGGTCAGTCCTACAGCCCCTTCTTGAGCATCAGTACATCATGATAGGCCATAGGGATGAGGCTACATCAGAAAGGGGGCAGGAAAGTTCCTATGGCCCACCCCTTTTAATGTTGCCACCACCTGCTTCCCCGATTTCTCTGGGTTACTGGTGTACCTCGGTTGATACAAAGAAATTGAGGCTTCCTCCAGAGCCCAGAGACTCTGGGTCAAAACCTGGATTCACAAAGGCAAGTCTAGATAGGTGACATCCCTAACTGGGCCTCAGAGAGTTACCTCATCTCCCCCACACTCACAGGGCCTGAGCATAGCTAAACTGATTGTTTCTTTCTTGTTAGATCACTTGTGAGATATTGTGGGATTTCTTCCAGCTCTGCACTGCCTCTTAGATATTTTTTTCCTGTTACGGTGCTAGTACTTTTTGTTCTGCAAACAAAAAATAGTCCTTCGAGCTTTTTATTTTCAGCTCAGTCGACTCTCAGAACATTTCACACGCCAGCACTCAAACAGCAAAGCCAAAATGAAAGAAAAACAGGGTCTTCCAAATGCCAAGATGCTGTGGCAGAAGCAGTCAAACACTGCTAGCTAGGCATCAGATTCCTCTTGGAACAGAATTCAGTTTTGTGGAGACAGTAGGATGGACGTCTGGGGGGAATTATGGATCTGGATCTTAATTCCGGATTTAATTCCGGAGCTGTATTATGGATCCATATTTAAATCCACTAAAAATAAAAACTAGTAAAAAGAAGCCCACCATGGTGCATGCACAAAATGGCCACTGGACCGTTCTGTGCATACATGGCTTTTTCAAAATGGTGGTGGTTCCACCATTTTGGAAAAGGGCAGCTGTGCATGTGCAGACCAGCCACCCTTTTCCAGACGTGGTACATGAGTGTGTAAGCAGCTACTTTCAAAGGCCTCCAGATTTAGAAAGGAACTCTGGGGTTTGTTTTCCTGAATCATCACGACTCTTTTTCTCTGCTCTCCCACAAAAAAGGAAGAGTATTAATTCAAAGGAAGAATAATTTGATTAGATTAATGGAACCCCTCTGTTGTGACAGCACTTTAATGTGTTTGTCAGTCTGTTGCTGAATTTGTTCCTCGACGTACTTTGCTGTTCTAAAGAAACAGGCGTATTACTCTGCGCATTGCCAGAACTTCTAACTGCCTTGCGAGCATTCTGACTAGGGACGTGCGAACAGAACCGAGTTCAGAAATTCGGTTCAGTTAAAAAATCAAGTTCAGTTCAGAAGTTCGGTTCGGTTGACCAAACTAGTTGAGTTCGGTCAAATTCTGAACTTCCGAACCGAGTTTGTGCATTCAAAACCGGTGTTTTAAGCTGTTTTTGGCCTTCTGAACTGGTTCGGATTCAACTGAACAGTTCGGTCGAATTTGAGTTCGGTTCGGAAGTTTGGTCGATGTAGAGATCACCTAGCTGGTTCCTCATGGACTGTTTAATTGTCAGTTGCCCTCTGTCTAAGGTCGCCACCTTCCCAAAAGCACTATAAAAGGGGAGAGGAGGGGAAATGCTGAAGGGGTTGGGTTGGGATGAAGAATTCTCCCACCCCTTTCTGACGTCCCCATGCTCTCTTCAGAACACTGTAATGTCAAGATGACCTGCAGGGGCCACATCACAAGGGTCAGATGAGCCTCTTCCCTCCCCTGCCCCCCCCTCCCCAAATATTTTAGTGGTGTTCTCAATCTAGTCCTGTGTCTACTGACAGTGAAATAGGAGCTTCACTCAAAAGCCCAGAGATGAAGTGTCTAAAACTTGAGACTCTGGACCAAACATGAGCAATGGTAACCTCACCTGTTATTTCTATTGGTGATGCTAGGCAAAAGAGTTGTCAGTGTACAACAACCCAGAGAGGCAGCAACTGACGGAAGGCACCTATCTCTAATTAATGATTGTTCAAATTATTGTCTCCCACGGATTCCAATACCATCTGTACGCTGATGACACCCAACTCTATCTTTCTACCCCTCTCTCTCCTCATCTGCCCACTCACGCCTCGTCAGCTACCTCTCTGATATCTCCGCCTGGATGTCTCGACGTCAACTCAAACTCAACATGGCCAAGACCGAACTCCTCATTTTTCCTCCCTCCCCTTCCTCTCCCTCTAACCTGACCATCTGCATCGATGGGATCACCATCCGTCCTGTTCTCCAAGCCCGTAGCTTGGGCTTCATCTTTGACACGCACCTCTCTTTTAAACCTTACATTGACTCTGTGGCCAAATCCTGCCGATTCACTCTCCACAACATTGCTCGCATCTGCCCCTTTCTCTCTACCTCCTTGGCCCAAACTCTTGTTCATGCCATGGTTATCTCTTGCCTCGATTACTGCAACCTCCTCCTTGCTGGCCTCCCTCGCTCTCACCTGTCCCCCCTCATCACAATCCAAAACTTCGCTGCCAAGGTCATTCACTCTGCCCCTCGCTTCGACCATGTGCATCCTCTCCTCTTCTCTCTTCACTGGCTCCCCCTTCCTGAATGTATCCTGTTTAAACTCCTGGTTTTCACATTCAAATCGCTCCACGACCAAGCTCCCCCTTACCTCTCGGACCTAATCTCCCTACGCACTTCTGCACGCGCTCTCCGCTCTTCCTTTGTCCCCTCCTTCACTCTCCCTTGTTTCTACTGCTCACCTAACTGCCTTCGAACCTTTTCCCTCGCTGCCCCCCATGTCTGGAACTCCCTCCATGCCCACATCCGCCTTGGCCCCTCCCTCCGCTCCTTCAAATCCCTCCTCAAGACCCACCTTTTCCTCGCTGCCTTTCCCAATGCCTGCTAGTCTTTCCCCGTACACTTACTGTCTGACCTCCTCTGCAGACTGCTGCCACCAACCTCTTTGTAACCAAGCCAAGCACATGCACCTGAGACTTCGCATCCGCTTGAATGTTTGTTTGTCTTCTCCCCTGTCTCTCCCTCTGTCCCCTCTCCCTGTCTCCCCCTCCTTGTCTTTTAGATTGTAAGCCACAGGCAGGGACCGCGTCTATTTGTATGTTCTGTATAGCACCAGGTCACACGACTGGCGCTATATAAATGTTTATAATAATAATAATAATAATAATAATACCAGGCATAATACCTGAGCTATATAAATAATAATAATAATAATTAATACATTAATAATACATTATTAAAATCACCCATTAAAGGTCTTAGACCACATTCACAGATTTGGCTCCTGGAGAGAATTCGGGAACCAAACTATGCGCAGGATTTGGCCAGTGTCAAAGCCCTCCCCACCCCCACGGCTTTGCTGGCATACACCCGCAAAAGTACAGAGCAGGGAAATCCAGCTCTGTACTCTTGCAGGTGTTTGCTGGCAAAGCTGCATGGGGGCGTGGGGCATGTTACACTGGTCAAACCTCGCACATATTTTGGCTCCTGGATTCTTTCTCTCCCAAAGCCAAAATCTGTGTGGGACCAGCCCCGACCAAAGGTGTGAATTTGGTTTTATATTTAATTATTTCAGTGTTTTGGAAACAAACTACATGCTATACTGGTCTAGAACAGTGAGCCATCCTGATCAATATCAGAGACTTCAGGGAAGTCTTTCAAAGCAGGATAAACATATAGGTGATCCGTTGCTTGTCAGCTGCCCCCAGCTACCGAAACTCAGAGGTTGCATCCCCCAACCAACTTGAGCCCTGATCGATGCATGTGCACACCCATGCATGGCACACCGTGCATGCCTGGTATGCGTATGGTACACACTCATTGCACATTGTGCGTCCATACGCCTTGGATTGGCCCCTTGGTTAATGGCTACTGATGGATCTAGCCTCCTAGGGGCTCACCCAGTCGTTTTCTGAACCTAGCTATACTGTCAGCCATCCGAATGTTCCCTGGCAGTAAGTACAGCTTATGATTGTTTTAACCCTGGTGCCAGATAATTTCATCCAGAGTCGCTAGTTCCAGTATTATCTGATACCAAGTTTCCTCAGTTATCTCTCTTCTAAGATGAAGAGCCGTGAATCGAAAAATTGAAACACCACGTACAACAGTGATTAAACAAAATACAGTGGAGTTGATCTTTAAAAGTTACTTTTCGAGATCCGTCCAATTTCTGTTTCTCTTGAAGGAAATGTCACTTGACAAATTATTAAGAGTAAAAATAAAAGAGCAACGCTCCTGTAGCTTCTTATATTTCCTGCTTTTGTCGCAGACTTGTGCATTCCATCAGTAGTGTTTTCTGGGGGCACCAGAATACAGCTGGGAGTTTTAATTTGAATGCTGTCTGATTTGGAACGAATCTGTGATCTGTAATTAAGCATTCACTATAATCCATATTGCATGGTTCTGCATGCCCTAAGGACCCAATCACTTAAATTCTATGCGGGTACTCTAAAGAACCAACCCAGAGCCGTTTTACATCTTGAAATGTCATCTTGCAAAGCACTGATTTAAATATCCTGCGTCTACAGCAAAATTGAGCAATCGAACTCCATGTTTATACATACCCCCTTTCTTGATCTTGAGAGGCCAAATTTGTTTTCTTTAAAAAAGGACTTGGCAGAGCCATGTTGGCTAGAATCTCCAGACTCCTTTGCTTTTGTGATTTTTGTTTCAGGCACTCGGAGGCAGAAATTGTTGCTAACTCAAAGCACTCATCGCCTCTCAGGAAAAGATCACACCATAGCAACTTCAGCTTCTGTTTACAGCTCAAATAACTTTCTATTGGCTGTAGAACTTGGAGAGAGTTTGCATGCTCACAGTAAACTATCATGTTTATATAGTGAGGACATCTTTAAAAGATCGCTTATGGTATAAACGCTGTGCTGCTTTTAATAGTAGTTCTGAGTATTAACTAAGCTCAGAAATTGGTGAGCTAAAATAAGAGGTTCTTTGGAAATCCCATGAATTTAGAACCTGGGGATTTAAGAACTTCCAATACCCCCAGGCTGGTTACAAAATTGCAAAAGATCAAAACACTATATTTTTTTGAGTTGAGCTTGCAGATGGAAAACATTTGTTTTGCCTCTATTGACTGACTGGAGGCAACAATGTGTTTGTGGTATTGTTCTAATTATGCAAAAAGAGTTGTGCTATTAAAATCCTAGGTTTTGGTGCCTTAGCAACACAGTAGGCAACCTGAAATCTTCTAAACTCTGAAATGAGGCTTGTTCCCCAAAATCACGGATTTGGCTTAGAGCACTGAGCAGATTTTTTTCTTGTAAAGTAAAATTTAAGTTTTGGGTTTTGTGGGGGAGGGGTGGATTTTTCATTTTTTAAAACTTTCAGGCACACTACAAGAACAATTGCCACCTTCTCAACCATCTGGATTAGAAAGTTGGGGGTGGGGGTGGGAGGAGAACAAAAGTTGGGGTTTTCATGTTTTCATCCTCCCTCTTGGGATTTTAGGACGTTCCCAGAATCGCAACACTGGTCTTGAAATTGTCGTACGTGGCACGCCATTAGTAAATAGAACAACACGGAGGCTGCTGACGTAAGAGGCCGAGGGTTGTGTTTCCAGAGGGACAGTGCTGTGTTTAGAGAATGGAAGTGATAGCATTTTGGTTAAATCATGCTTGTGTGTTAATGAAAATATAAAAATTAGAGCTGAAACAAATATCTGTGGTAAATTCGCTCTGATTCAGATTCAGTAGAGCATATATTTAGGGTGTTTTTAGACAAGTGCCTCCCCACCCACCATCCATCCACTATTAATGTTGCAGGGCTGCAGTGGTGCCCTCTGGGTGCCCTGCAACATGTATAGTGGATGGGGAGTGGATAGGGAGGTGCTTGTCTAAACGTACCCTTAGTCCCGCTACACCAGAAATTCGCTTCAGATATTTCAGTATTTTGGTTTGAGCGTTTCATTATTTTGGTCACTTCGTTTTGGTGCTATTGTGAATGCACTGCTCACAATGTAATGTAATAGTCAAAACAATGAAACAATGAAACCGAAATGCCAGAAGAATCAAAGTATCCGAACTGGAGAAACCTAAGGAATGGATTATGTAAATATCCATTTCGATTGCAGACATCACTAATGGCAACTGTAGACGAGCGGGTTGCCGTGGTGCGACCCGCTCGCACGATATTATAACATCCCACAAGGCCTGATTAGACGAGCCGGAAGTCCACGATCATGTGCTTAGAAGGTGGCCGCGCATTGTTTGCAGACTATGAATTAAATACCTCACAATCGAGGTATTTAATTTGCAGTCTGCAAACAACGCATGACCGCCTTTGACGCGCATGATCCCGGACTTCCGTCTCGTCCAATCCGGCCTTGCAGGATTTTGAAATATTGTGCAAGCGGGTCGCACCACGGCAACCCGCTCATCTAAAAGCAGCCTGCCTTATTCAGAAGGCTATCTGAAAATGCAAGTAATAGCCCCAAATATATAAAGTTTGCTTTTAGTTTGGTCTATCTCATCATTTTCCAGTATCAAGTGATACCACATCTCTCTTTGTTTACTGATGTGTGTAAGGTTCAGTTCGTGCATATGCACTTTGCTGAGTCAAAGTAGGTCTATTTTACAACCCTCTCGCCCTCAACATCTTCATTTACATCTTGCAGTTCCCTGCAGCACGCACCTGGACTAACCAAGCTTGGTTTCTGAGAATGAGAGAGGGAGAACCATTGCGCAATGTAAGTCAACAGGATTAGTGGGCTCCAAATAGGGCCATGTCTCCCCTCCAAGTGTACCTATTATTATGAGATTTGGGATCCCTACTTAGTGTGTACCTTCTGCCTCTCCACTAAACTCAAAACGACCTTGATAAATTGGAGTTCTTGGCAGAAATCAATAGAATGAAGATCAAGGAAGACAAATGTAAAGTGTTGCACATAGGGAAAAAAAGTTGCCTAGAGGTTGTGGAATCTCTTTTCCCTGGAGGTGTTGAAGAGGAGACTGGGCAAGCATCTGCCAGGGATGCTTCAGGTATAGGATATCCTCCCTTCAGGCATCAGGCTGGACTAGATGACCCCTAGATACATTTTTTTGGCTGAAATTGGCTTGTGGGTTGTAAGGATTATAGCTGTAGCTTAAGATACGTTACTCAGGGTTTCCCCCCACCTTTATGATAGTATCGGTTCTTTAATAAAGTTCTATTACTTTTATAATTTTCTGGAGTTTTTGTGCCTAAGGAGAACCCAGCTAAATATGACGTGGGTGGGTGGGGACTGGGGGGGAGGGGAGGGGAGACACATCCACGGCTGGGATGATTGCATAAGCTTCTTCTCCTAGGAAACCAGGTTAAATAAGAGTCATCCAGGTGTTGTTTTAGAAGCCTTTTAGTGCTTTTCAGCTAAGTGTCCTATGGGTATATCTAATCCAGGTATACTTACTGCTTTCTACTTGCAGCACTGAATCTGTAAATAGTTTTATTTTAAAATTTGATTCAAGCTAGATGTGAAATGAAGAGCCTATTTTGCATTTGCAGATATAATATTTTCATATCCAGCTAGCCATCTGAATGCCCAAATAGCATCTGCATCCCAAATGGATATTTTTGGCCATTCATTTATTCAGAGGTTTGTTTTTGTTAGTCCGTTGTTTGGCTGTTCTGCTTTGGTGCAACTTAGTGATACGGTGCATGTGCAGTAATTGAACTAAAGCACCGAACCACCGAATAACTGAAGCAATCAGCTGAATAGACAAAGAACTGAAAAGAAAAATCCAAAATGGGTATCTGCGTGAAGCAGAACAAAAATCGACTCTATTGGATTTAGTTCAAAATAGCCAAATTCAGTGGATAATGTATTTGTATTGGTTTCAAGCTATCGTCATTGTTGTTCATATTCTGGAATTTCATCTCCTGTTGCCAGTTTTGCCTGTGCTGTGTGGTGCAACAGATCTTTCACTGTGTTACCATACTTATAGATCAGGGGTCAGCAACCAGTAGTCCATGGATCAAATCTCTGACTCGTACCTGATTTTTATAGGGCCCATTTCCAGTTCCAGAATCTGGCCTGTGGATGCAGTCCCTGCCCTCAAGCACCGAAAGAGTGAGCTCGGGGAAGGGAGCAGAGATGGGAGCAGGCTCTCAAGGATAATGGATGGATCTGTGGAACAGATCTGTGATCTAGACCCTCCCTTCCACATCCCTTAAGCACCCCCAGCCTGAACTCCTTTCCATCCCATGGAGCTTGTACTAATTTTGCCTGGAGGGTGCTGAGGGGGTTTCCTAGCCGTGTCTCCTAAATTATCAGAAGAGCTTGGACTGGTGGGGGGGAAGCAAAGAAACCAAATTCACAAAGAGATCTTGTCCCCCCCCGCCCCCCCGGTCATTTCACCCTGAGGTGAAAGCCTGCCTCCTTTGATGGCAAATGGCAAAGCCTAGTGGAGCCAGCGGTAAGTGTCTTGCGGTTCCCAGATGCTTTAGTGTGTGGCTTGCTTAATTTCCATTGTCTAGAGGGAAAAAAATGACTGGATCAGATGTTTGTATTGATTGTCTCCAAGCTTCCTCAACCCTTATAAAAATCATCTAGGTAAAGAAAAGAATGTCTGAACGCTTTTAAGTAGTTTTTACGGCTAAAGAAAGAAAAAGCATTTTCTTTCCAAAAACTGCTTTATTTTGGTGGCACAGCCAATACAGTAGGGATGGGACTCTGGGCAAAATTTTGGTTTTGGTCAATTTCTGTTTTGGTTCTCATGAACTTTGGTTCTTTTACATTGATTTTTTTACTGGATTTTTAACATTGTGGTTTTTCAATGGAGGACAAACCGCAATGTTAAAAATCTGTTACAAAAATCAACGCGAAAGATCCTATAGTACCAAAACCGAAAAAGAACCGAAATTTCTGATTAATCCAAAATGGCAATTTTCGGGTACTTTTGGTTTTATCCGAAACCGAAATTCCCATCCCTACAATACAGGCTGATAGCCAGAATCTAACTGAAGAGGCTGGGAAGGCCAAAGGTCCTGAGGGAGGCATGGGGCAAGTATTACAATAATGCAGCATTAGTTCAGATGATACCTTTGATATCACTTCAAACTTTTCATAAGCCCAAGGAAGGGCCCTGTGTGGCCAGAAGCTTGCCTACGCTCACCAACAGAAGTTGGTCCAATAACAGATATTCTACGAGTGTCACTGCGCCATGTTAGGGACATGCATTCAGTTTATCTTTTCTGAAAGGTGGTCTTATTCCTGTCTTTGCACTTGTTAGGAAGTCAGGCATTTTGCCAATGGAAAAAAATTTCTGGAAATGAGATGTGGAAGTGTAGTGTTGTAAATATTCTGGTTCTGTTTGTTTTCACCTGGTGGCCAAAAACTACTCATTTAATAGAAAACCTCTCTTTCTGTTTTCTTTTCTGGTTCATATCAATGTCCTATTAATATGCTGACCATGAGTTTATATAGGGATGAAAGTAGTGGTGGAATTAGATATACTGGCTCAGCAATCGGAGGAGGAGAGAGAAGGCACAGGTGCAAGATTAGAGAAAGGAGTGTTGGTTCCTACTCTGGGTCATTTCAGACGTTACGAGATCACAGTCAACCACAGTGTGAACCACAGTCAATCCCCCAGCGTGGCCAATGAGTCTTGTTTGTCTGTTCGGCGGCATCCGGATGTTCACCACAGTCAATCACCGTTAGGGGCCAAGGCCAACCACGGTTCTGGAGTTCGGAACGGGAGCAGGTCCAAACCATGGTCAGTGCAATCCCCACCGGGAAACGGCCAAAAGTAATGTCTGAATGGCAACCGCCAGGCATGCTCGGACAACGATCCCACACTGTGGTGAAACCACACAGCATCACTGGCAACAAATGGAATAAGGTGGGATATTTAAAGGGTACACAGCACCAGGGGAATGAGGTGGTGAGACAGGAAGAGAGAGAGCGGAGAGACAGGACAGCGATGGAGGACGAGGAGCAGCAGCAGGACCCGGAGCAACCTGCCCCACAGGGGGACACCGAACAGGGGATGGAGGTCCCTCACAAACAGGTGCAGAGACCACCATGGAACGGCCGGTGGGGGTGCAAGGATAGCGGGCAGCCACGGAGGGAGGGGGAGAGGCGGGGGCAGGAACGGCACAACCAGAGTTCTCAACCCCCCATGTCTACCCAACAGACCAGGAAATGGGCCCGAGCCCCGGAACCCCCACAGGACACCAGCAAGGAGGAGGAGGAGGCAGCAGTGGACCAGATAGTGAAGGAAATGGGGGAGGCCGGATATTGGTCGGCAGCACAGTGCCGGTCCAAGGCCAAGGAACTGAAGAGGGGCTATAAGCACATAAAGGACAACAACCAGAGGTCCGGTCACGCAGCACGGACTGCGCCCTATTACGATGCCCTCGACTAGCTCCTTCACATGAAGGGATCCATCNCGGTGGGGGTGCAAGGATAGCGGGCAGCCACGGAGGGAGGGGGAGAGGCGGGGGCAGGAACGGCACAACCAGAGTTCTCAACCCCCCCATGTCTACCCAACAGACCAGGAAATGGGCCCGAGCCCCGGAACCCCCACAGGACACCAGCAAGGAGGAGGAGGAGGCAGCAGTGGCACTGGAGCCGGAGGGGCCAGCACGGAGATGGAGGTACCAGAGAGGGGGACAGTGGGGAGTCCAGGAGACCTAGGCCTTCATCAGGATACGAGGGTCCCTGAAAAACCAGGTCAAGCTTGCGGTCAACAAGTGCAATGAGCACGCATTCGACCAGATAGTGAAGGAAATGGGGGAGGCCGGATATTGGTCGGCAGCACAGTGCCGGTCCGAGGCCAAGGAACTGAAGAGGGGCTATAAGCACATAAAGGACAGCAACCAGAGGTCCAGTCACGCAGCGCAGACTGTGCCCTATTACAATACACTGAACCGGATCCTTCACATGAAGGGATCCATCATGGCCCCCCGGCTGGTAGGGAACGCCGTGGCACAGGGCCGGACACGGGAGATGTCCCACCTCCCATGGCAGCACTGGGTGCACCCACAGGCACCACCAGACCCACACCCCAGGAAGAACGGCTCCTGACCTTGGGGAGCAGCAGGCCCCCATCACGGACAGGCACGGGGAGTCCACTAAGGCACTTGGGGTCGGGCTCAGACAATGACACACTGGTCACCCTGAGCCAGTGGATGTGAGGGGAGTGCTCAGAGCAGAGCCCTATCGAGTAGCTGGCCACGGAGGACTCAGAGACGGACATAGGAGGTAGGCACAGGGTGGGAAGGCACAGGGGCCTGCACAGACCCAGAGTGGGAGCAGGGGGGTACAACAGGCAGGGAACGATACTAACCAACCCCCCCCCTCCTTACCGCAAGCGTGACTGAGGTAGAGGAGGAGGCAACGGAGGGGGAATGCTCACCTGGAGTGGTGGAACACGTGGCGGAAGGTAAGCGGAAGGGACGGGGCCCACCGGAGGATGGGAGGGGGGCAGGTGGGACAAGGGGATAGGGACAGGGAGGGGACCTTGAGGATGCGGGAGCATAGGGCACGTGCGCACCACTGGCAGGAGGACCTTGCAGAGGAGATTATGTGAACCAGCATGGAGAAGGGGGAGGCGAAAATTGCTGCCATTGACAGGATGGAGGTGGCCACCGGCAGGACTGTAGAGCAGGTGGAGGGACGGAACAGGCACCTCCTAGCCGAGATGCGGACGGAGAGGCAGCTGCAGAGATGGGACCACACACAGCAGATGGAGGCAATAGAGCGGCTGATGGGGACCATCGACTGCCAAGCCGCAGAGCACTCCCAGAAGCTAGACTGGTGCCTCTAGATCGGCACCTCACTGCTGCTACATGCGGGCATGATGAGTGCCTACATCATGGCAGCAGCACCCTCGGGTGCCATACCGGCTGCAGCCCCACACTGCAGGGGAGGGGAGAGATTAGATAAGAGTGTTAGGTCGTTATTACATGAGGTCGCACCAAAAAAATCACACACCTGGTAAAACGGGGGTGTGGTTTAGATGAGACAGCACGTGCCTTAATTGGTGGGGGGGTGGGTCATAAAGAACTCTACCGTTCTTGTTTATGTTTTAATTTAATTGTATTAAAACCTAAAACAATCACTGTGCATGTGCAAAATGGCCACTGGGGTGTACTGCACATGCGCACTTTGTGCAGTGATTTTAAAAATGATTTTAAAATTGTTTTTAATAAAATGAAAATGAGGGAAATCAAATAAATGTTTGCTTATTCATTAATTGTTGTTACCTTAGTTATGAAAACAAATGGGGCTCCCTTAGTTTTTGTAATTAATTAAAACACAGTGAATTGCATGCCCCTACTTCCCTTGGTATCTCTGATGGAAATGACTCCGTGACCTTTACGGCTTTGGAAAATGAGGCAGGATATCCATCACAAGGGCTTAACCAGAGTTCAATGACTGCTGTGTCTTAGATCAGATCCCAGATGACTGCTGTGCTGTCGCAGGGTGAAAGCTCTCTTCCAGATTATCTGTTTGACAGGGAACTCGGGAACTCGGGCTCCCAGGTAGTGCATCTCTCAGAAGCAGACACGCACCGTTAATCTTGTCAAAGACCGCAATACAAGCGAAGCAGGAAAAAAACTGAAATGTTTTACCAGGGAAAAGCAACTGCCGAGCTCTCCCTGTATATATCCTTCGTGTCGCTTCCTGTGCTAGATGCCAGCTTGCCTTCTTTTAAAGTGGCTGAAGCTGGTTGGAAATAGGTACCATTTTCAGGGGGAAAGGTTGCAGAGAAAAGTCTGAGCCATTTTTGCTGCTCCTCAAGGGGCCACCATTGGTGAACAAATGTTTTAGTTGGTATCTCAGTGGATGAAGGTAGACGATGTCAGAAGGAAGTTAGGACCACTTGGTTTGGGTCAGGGGCGCATGATGTGTTGCAGAGTGAGACAGAATGGAACATAAAGTGTAGAGAGGCTCAGTCCAGCATCCACTGGAATCAATGGGATTATCTCTATTGACTTGCAAGGATTTTGTCCTGGTGTAAGATAGGAATTAACTCTCTTTGGATCAGGGGACCCACACACCCTGGTTTGTGCATACAAAATAGATTCAAATAAATGGAATCTTAATCATAGGTTTAGATTTATTTAGTTGTTCACACACTTATAAACCCGGTCTGTAATGATCCAGAAGCAGTTACCTAGCTAGACAATATCCCACACCCAAAGTCAGAGTCTTACATGTCTTGCAAGTTCGAACGGTGGATGTCGTCTGGCAGGAACAAGAGGTAGGTGGCGGCCTGGTCTGGTCAAGTTGTAGGACCCCCCCCTATGGAGGAGTCCCAGAAAGGGTCACAACCCACGAGAACCAAAGTAGGTTTCAAGCGTTGTGACAAAGTTCCAGGATTTGGCTTAGTCTTTTTATAGTGTCCTGGCTGATATTTTTTTTTTTTTTTTGTGCCCCCAATTCCTGGTGCTTGTTTTCCTGTTATTAATCACGTTCATCAGGTGGGTGCCGAGGGGTGATGGTCACTTGAATGGCTGCTGCTTATCAGTTGGCCTCTCCCTGGGCAGGAACATCTCCTTCTTCCCCTCTGGGCGTGGAAAAGATATACCTGCCGAGAAGTCTCCTTTGTTGTTGCAGCTGGCCACTGGGTGCTTTCTGTTACACAAGTTGTATACAAGCGGCTTCTTTTCAAGTGCCTTTGTTTACTCCTTCTCAAGTTCTTGGTTCCAGGCTGGGTGCAGTTGGTCAACAGGATGATGTAAATCATAGGGGTGGGACCCCGGGCCCAATACCGGCTACCGGATTTACCGGTTACCGGTTTCCCGAAAACCGGATTCCCGGTTTAAATCCGGTATACCGGTACCGGATTTATTGCATTGGTTTCAATGGGGCGCTGTGTCCCCATTGAAACCAATGAAATAAATTAAAATAAATTCCCTCCCCCTCCCAGGCTGCGTGGGTGGAAGGGGGGACACCCCCCACCCACCCTGCCCAGCCTGGCTTTTTGTTTAACAAAAGAGTAAGCGACCCCCGAGGCGAGGCGAGGCCCCCCCCCCCAGCACCAGCGGCCGCGGCGTAATGCCGGTACGCCCGATACCGGCATTATCGGATACCGGATTCTACCGGTTTCCCACCCTAAATCACAGATCTTGCAAGACATGGTGATAGGTTGGGAGTTTGTGAAAGTCATGAGAGATTATTTCCCATACGTAGTCTATCTGCTTATTTCTGCAAATCCTGCTTACTGGATCAGTACATGTGTTCAAAGCTTTGGCACAACAGTTACATATCAAAATACATCTTTCAAATATGGTCATTGTTTCGAAGTGTATTAAATCTCGTAGTATGTTACATACAATCAGATCGCAACACTGGGATCACCGAAGGGTTTGTTTTGGACACGCAGTCAAAACTCTCATGCCACCTGAGTGTGCATCCAGTCGAAAATGCAGCCTGTCATCAGAGGAAAGATGCACATGGGCAGCCAGCTATTTGCAGTCATCCTGTGTGAATAAGTGATTTGCTCCATGATTAATCTTATGAACTCAGAGAAGTGCTGGCGCAGTCAACAGGATTGCTTGAAGTGCTGAAGAGTTAACTGCATACGTTGCAAGTTCATGACCTAATTTTGTCGCTTGCCTAATAGCCTAGTCAGATCTTACCCTGTGTTTGATGTCTAGTTTCCAAGTTGAAATGGGGTCTTTTCAAAGTACAGAAGTTCAAATGAAGGGATGCAGAACATCTCATGCCTTTACATCCCCTCATTCTTTTTCGCTGTGAACAGTTCAAGATTAGTGCTTCCCAACACACAGTAGATTTCTCAATACATACTTTCAGAGACATGGACGGCATAGCAAAACCAACTCCCGAAATAATTGTTTGTTTTTTTCTTTCTAGGGCTTTGCAAGCCGTGGGATTGATGAAAAGAAGTGTATGAGAAGAGAAATGGGGTTACGCAAAGACTCTTGTAGGAGAGGCATGTAATTATCCATTACTGTCAGTGTATGGAGCATGATGGGAGTACAATTTTACCTATGGTATTTGATTCAGTTGCCAGAAAAACTCTACAAAGAAAAGACAGAGTTCCTGTCCTCATTGATCTCCTTAACAAACTCCCACAAACAGCATCAGAGGTAAGAGTTCTTTGTTTTTCTTCACTGATCTCATGTCTGAGAGCAACGTGCAGAATACCATCAGTGTAAACTTGTTTCTCCACAAAGGACAAAACATAAGACAATATCAAGCATTTCTTTACACACAGCAGCATCCGTTACAAAAGGAGCATCCTCTCAGCACAGTAGTTGGGCAACTGAATTCTTTTTATTTTTGTTTGCTTTCTTTTATACGTCCTATTCAGGTAGAGAGGAGAACTGGGAAGTTCCGAAAAATTAGCCCTTGGCATCTATAATCAGTTGCTTTGTTTACATCCAGCAACATGTGTGAGGCAGGTTATCAGGTGACCTCATCATTAGTACAACATTGGCTGATTTATGCAATCAGACCAGATAAATGAACCTCTAATTTTTCAGGGCAAGACATTGTCAGGACCCCATATATTCTGTACTCTCAAAACCCAAACATTCTGTGATGCAGATCGTGCAAGTGTACTTTATAATTATGCATGAATGTCAGGCTCCGGGGTACGGAGCCGTGGGGGAAATCAAGGAGGGAGAAGGAAGGCCAGGAGTATCAGGTTCCAGGGGACGGACTTGGGGAGAGGGAAACAAAGAGGGAGGAATCCAGGCCCAGGCACAGGGGGGGGGGGAAAGGTGGCCCCAAGGCGACCCTCTGAAACCTCTCAGTCGCTCTCTTGCACCCGAGAGATTAGGTACTCAGCAGCATTACCAGGCACCCTGGGCTAAGAAGGTACGC
>QEPC01004950.1:967306-981442 GCA_003113815.1 Sphenodon punctatus
GCTGGCACGTGCAAATCCTGCCCTCCTTGGGGTGCTTGGGATGGCAACTAGAAAGGCCCTGGCTGGCACGTGCAAATCCTGCTCTCCTTGGGGTGCTAGGGAAGGGAGGCCTGATGGGCTTGATGTGTCTAATAAAAGATTTTGGGGATGAATGTCAAGCAGAAGGGCTAACTATAAATCATGAAAAAAAACAAGGTTATGTTTTTTTTCGCCCAGATTCTCACAGGAAAGCTGTTTTATGAACAGACCAAAATTGGAATAAGTCCACTCTTTCAAATATTTGGGAGTGCCTGTTTCTTGTTGCTGGGCCGTACATTTAAAAACTGTAAGGCAGGTAGCATTATCAACTGCTCTGTCACTTCTAAAAATTTTATAATCTTAGGGGCGGGAGCCAAGTGAAACCAACCTTAAGAATTTATGAAGCAAAATAGATCTCTTCCATAGTCACCTCGAGGCTAGACTACTGCAATGCGCTCTACGTGGGGCTTCCCCTGTTTCTGGTCCAGAGGCTGCAGCTAGTGCAGAATGCGGCGGCCCGGCTCCTTACAGGGACGGGTCGGCGGGAGCACATAACACCTGTGCTCCGCACTTTGCACTGGTTGCCTATAGCATGGAGCAACCGGGGGAAATGGCGGTTACTCTGTGGGTGTGGATGAGTGGGGGGTGAGTGGGGATGCATGTGCAGCTGTGTGCATGCCCCATAAATGCACTGGCGCGCCCACGGACCCCCCACCCGGAAGAGCCATGTAAAAATAGCGTGTGAGGAGCCACTCAAAGAACAGAAGGTTGCTACCTTGTAAACAAGGTTCTTTGAGATGGCTCCGAACAGTCTCAGAACACCCAGCCTTCCAGCCCCGCATGGAATTTTTTCCTTATATTTCTAGAAAGGGTTGGAAGGAATTGTCATTCTGAGGGGGGAGAGTGCTTTTTATATTAGAGGAGCTTGAGACCATCATGTGGTCTATTTGAATAGGGTGAGCGTGCGCAACCCAGTTGTGAGAATGTTAGACGCCATCTCGAAGAACCTTCTTTACAAGGTAATAACCTTCTGATCAGCAAATGGGGAGGAGTTGTTTGTAAACAAACAGCGTTATCTCCCAGTCCGAGCTGCTGCTGGAGCACTACTAGGAGGCAGAGTCAGGTGGGGGATGGGGACCGGAGCCAGGAAGGGGAGGCAGAAGAACTTATTGGGGGAAAAGCTGGCTACAGCCTGCTGCCCAGCCATGCAAGTGTGGGGCCCCACCTAGCCGCGGGGCGATGTGCGGCCACATATGTGTCACATGCCTGAGGCCAGCCCTGCAAGCTATATATAAAAATCCAGTTCACAAAAAACATCCCAGAATTCTTATTCCCACCTGCCAAATTCCTGGCCAAATAAATAGGCTTCATTTTGCCTCCAGAAAATGCTCAGGCTTGGGGTGGGGGGTGTTGCCCTGACATCACACTGAAGGGCCATGCACATGAAATGTTCTCCTTTGGGTGACCAGAGAGCAGCCTGATGCATGTGTGATGCCTCCAGAAGTGCTCTTAAGATAGGGAACTAGCTCTTCATTAGATCAGGCCTCCTATCTCCTCTGAGGTGGGGGTTCACTGACAAAGGGAACAGCCACAAGATAAACTACCCATGGGAAACCTGGTCTCATTTCCAAGCCCTCAGTTGCCTCCCCTGTTACCCTGTCTAGGTTTTGCCTCAAGCTGCTCTTGCTAAAAGTATAAACTCGGCTCTTCTCCCTCCATGATTTTGATTACATTGGAGTCTTACTAAGCACTCCAGAGGGGCGTGCACTGGTGTCTGCATGAGGCTACAGTCCAAAATGTTATCCCAGTATCTTGCAATGACTCATTTGTGCAGAACTGCTTTGTTTGAAATTCTTCCAGCCTCTGCCCTTTTGGGGAAAAAATACCAAGGAGTAAATTACATTTGCCAGAATATCAATATCAAGTTAAAAGACAGTTAATTATTGATTTCATGTCCTGACTGGATGCTGGGAGTTCAAATGTTTACAAAACAGCGACTCTGTCAGTCATTTCATTATGGAAAGTAAGTGGTGTGCAATTTATAGCAAGGATAAATGAATGAGGCGAAAAATCCAGGATACTTACACAAATTAAACAAGCAGTATGGTTATTTCAGCCATGCCGGTCTAGTTAAAATGGACAAACAAATCAGATTTTAGGTTTGGCTTGGAATGTTCTTAATGCTCATCGCAATTAGACTTTCTAAACATCAAGGTTTTACCCTGACAGTTTGAGTTCAGACTCTGGTAGGATTTACCACCTCCCTATGGAGAAAAACCTGGAGTGGGTGGAACCAACTACACCAGAGGGGTTTTTTGACATAACCCTGCCCCTTATGGAGTGCTATGACATGATGCTCCTCAGGGGTGGGGCCACATCAGAAAGGGGGAGGAACAAAGGGACTGTCACACCCTCTTTCTGACATAACCTTGAACACTGTGACATCTTGGGGATATTGGAGAGGCCCCAGATTAGAGCTGCATTGGGTACTAAACTTAGTGCCTGATGCCCGAAGAAAATACAAGCTTTACCTAAAGAAACTGACATGCCCCAGCCGGGAGTGCTGCAGAGCCAATTCCGCATCACTCCAGCTGGGGTTTGTCAGCATGAAAGGCGGGCTGGGGTTTCCCCCCCACAGCGCTCTGATAGGAACTGTAGCCAGGAAGCTGCTTTTGGAACTAACAAGTGCTGGCCAACAGCACTGTGGAGCCTGGCGCCGAAGCAGTCCTAGCTGGGGCCTGTCACCTTCAAAGGCCGGCCTGTGCTTCCCCCTCAGGTGAGAGGTGCTGTGGGGAGCGGCCTTTGAAACTTACAAGCCCCAGCTGGGACCACTGCAGAGTCCAGCTCCATAGCAGACCCAGCTGGGGCCTGTCACTTTCAAAGGCCAACTGGCACTCTGCAGCGGTCCCAGCTGGGCCTTGTATGTTTTAAAGGCCGCTTTTCCCTGCACAGAGCCTCTCACCTGACAGGCACTGACTGGCCTTTGAAAGTGACCTCCCAGGCATTGTGGGGGAAGCACCAGCTGGCCTTTGAAGCTTACAAGCCCTGGCTCGGGGTACTGCAGAACTGGGTTTTACAATGGTCCCAACTGGGGCCTATCATTTTAAAAGGCCAGTCAGCATGTTTGAACAGTCCATTGGGTGATTTGGGCACTTTAAATTTGTCAGGGGTGCCCAAATCTTCGGTTGCCTGGTTGCAGCTGTAGCCATGCTATGGGTCAAAACCTGAATTCTCCAGAGGTGGTAACCCTAGATTGAGTTTAGGTGTAGACCAAGTCACTGAAAGTTGATTCATTTCACTTCCTGCTGGTGATTTAATGGGGAAGGGGTGTGTGATTTAATGTGGGGGACAGGGATGTCCAATGAGGGGAGGCTAATGTTCTAACTGCTTAAGACCCTGATAACTTGTAATTTGCCTCTGTAAGGAAGTATATGCCAGAGACTACTATCAGAGCATAGATCCACAGCAATGTGGCAAGCCTGACCATAATCTGAATGGAGGTAATTTGCATTTATTTATTTATTTCCATCATTTTTATCCCGCCTCTCCTGCCTAGGCAGCTTGAGACGGCTTACAAAAATTAAAATATATAAATATGTATATATAAAATACATAAAAGGAAGGTATAAAATATTTTTTTTAAAAAACATCATCTTCACCCACCTCCCTCACCAAAGGCTCGGCAGAACAGCCAGGTCTTGCACTGTCGCCAAAATGCGGCAAAGTCTGGGGCCACCTGGGACCCCGCCAGAAGGGAGTTCCACAGCCTGGGTGCTGCCACCGAGAACGCCCTCTCCATTGTAGCCCCCTGGGCCACCTGGGGGACACCAAGAAGGGCGCTCCCGCCGGACCGCAGGGGTCGATTCAGGGCATGGAGAGTGAGGCGGTCACGCAGATAGAAGGGGCCCAGGCCGTAGAGGGCTTTATAGGTAAACATCAACACTTTGAATCTGGATCAGAAAACTACCGGCAGCCAGTGCAGAGCTCGGAGCACTGGTGTTATGTGCTCATGGCAACCCGTCCCCGTAAGGAGATGGGCCGCTGCATTCTGCACCGGCTGCAGTCTCCGAACCATCACCAAAGGTAGCCCCACATAAAGTGTGTTACAATAGCTTAATATTGAGGTGATGAAGGCATGGATGACAAAGCCCAGGTTGGAGTCAGAGACACGCGGCTGAAGCAGTCGCACCAGATGTAATTAGCAGAAAGCACTCCTCACCACAGCCTCAACCTGGAGATCCAGGCAAAGCTGTGGATTGAGTACCCCCAGACTCCAGACCTGAGAGACCAATGGGGGACATCCCCATGAATGATGGGGGACATCATACCCACCACCCTCCCCACTAACATCACCTCCATCTTGTCAGGATTTAGTTTTAGACGGCTCGCCCTCATCCAATCCCCTGCAGCTGCCAAATGTCAGGTAAGCACCGAGACTGCCGGGTCTGAGTCAGATGAAAAGGAGAGGTAGAGCTGGGTGTCATCAGCATACTGATGACACCCTGCACCCCATTCCGTCTCACGAACTCGCCGAGCGGCTGCATATACACATTGAACAAGAGAGGGGACAGAATAGAGCCTTGCGGAACTCCACACATGAGGTCCCTGGGAGAAGATGAACAATTCCTGATCACCACCTGTTGGGTTCTCCTAGCCAGGAAGGAGCGGAACCATTCATGAACGGTTCTACCCACCCCAACATAGTCCTGCAGATGAGTCACCATCATCTCATGATCAACAGTATCAAATGCAGCTGACATCTAATTAGGATTAACAGGGTCAAACGACCCTGATCCAGTTCCCAGTAAAGGTCATAGACTAAAACCACTAATGCAGTCTCAGTACCATAACCCGAATGAAAGCCGGACTGCGAGGGATCAAGAAAACCGATGTGGTCCAGATACTCCTGCAGCTGCTTAGCTACCACCCGCTCAATAACCTTCCCTAAAAAGGGAAGGTTATATAAATCACATTAAAAGAAAGTTCTATAATGTTGATTTAATTTCTGATGCTGACACTTCATTTCCTTTGCCTACTTACTACAGGTCTTCTTATGAGTTTCCTTATCATATTGTGTTCCTTACCTTCCAATACAATAGAGACCCTGTCTCCTCTGGATGCTTCACCCAGCCAGATCTACTTCTTGTCCCCCACAGAAGCAGGTTGTGACCAGATAAACTGAGGAAGGGGGGAGTCAGAGGCCACTTGCCCATGTTATGGAGACACGGTGGAGAAATTCCCGGCAGACTCCCGGCAGCCAAACTCCTGAGTAGCTCTGAATGTGGGTGCAGGGGTAAAAAAAAAAAAAAAAGCATCAGGCGGGTCCAGCAGCAATTTCTGTCACGGATGACAGGGCTGGATTTTGAGCCTTGTCATCCATGAGAGATATCGGTGTGGGACCCGCCTGATGATGCATAATCCCCCGCACTCACATTCAAAGCTACTCAAGAGTTTGGCGGCTGGGAGTTTCCTCACCATGTCTTGGTAACGTGGGCAAGTGGCCAGAGTGGAGCATTGGATTTGTGCTGCTGCTGTATCTGGTCTTCTGCTCTGTTTCCTCCCTCACCCCCATTAACTAAGAGCCTCTCTCCCAACACCTCGCTCATCCTTGCCTTTTATGTCTCTGTAGGTAGAGCAGGTCTCCACTGTGGTGCATTAAGCAATGTGACTAACATCTAAGACAGGATTGGGAGTATGTGCATGCATTTCTGGGATGAACTTTGTGCGTGTGCATTCCTGGGATGAACGCGGCACACAGTATATCGGTATATGGTAAATTGTGATAAATGGTAATAGTAAAACAGTATTTTGAGAGAAAATTCTCGACTGAGAATTGGTATTTTTCTCAATTATCGTTTCTCAGTTAAAACGAGTTGAGAACCGTGATTCTCGACGATAACCAAGAAAAACTTGATACCGAATTTCAGCCCTACTCTAGAGCTACTGTAACTAAACTTGATGAGGAATGGATAAGGCGAGGCTTTAATGAACTCCGTCAGGGCCAGCTACAAAATACTTTAAAAATAATGATCTGAGGGATCCATACCAGCTGCTAAATCTTCCGTGTGACACTACAAATGTAACCTGTTCAACACAGGCGTGCCTCCAACATTTCCATTAGCCAAAGAGGGAACATAAGCCTTGTCCCCATAGCCAATAAGTCATGCCCCCACACATACACAAACACACATGAGCATGTGCACACTCTCACAGACTTCCACTCGCACATACCTGGTAGAGGTGGGGACGGGGGTTGGCTTTGGCAGTAGCAGCAGTGATCTAGCTATGCAGCGTGGAGGTGGAGCCAGCTCCCGGAATGATAGACACGTACACAAGGGTTGAGGGGGGTGTCGGCTGCAATGGTGGCACAGCCCAGCTACATGTGGAAAACCCTGGGTGCTGCCCACACTTTGGTAGTGCATGAATGTGGGGGCTAGGGTAGCAGCCAACAGAGTGCTCTGTACTCGCTCAGCCACTGCCTTCAAAAGCAGGGCTATTACCATGGGATTTTCCCATGGGGTGCGTGCTTAATGTGGGACGGTTGGGAAGTATTTGTGGGAAGTCTTTTGCTTCTGTGCCCTTGTTCAACCTGACTAAAATAAGCTTTGTCCCGTGCCCAACAAAAAATGGTTCTCCTGCATTTGGGAAGCCTCAACGCCTCCATGATTAGAAACATTATTTGCCCCTTAGATCAAGTGAGCTAACAAGAGGGTGGAAATCCAGCTCTCACTGAAGCTAGCAGATATGTCTTTCCATTGGTTTCATTGGGAGTTGATAAGGCCCCTGTGTGCCATAGTTCTAGTTAATGCCAATCCAGCCCTGTATAACTCAAGATCTTTTTGCACCACACAGGTACAAGTGATTGACCACCCGGGTCTTTCACTTTCAGGACAGCCAAGTAAAAAAATTGTTCTTTACCTTCCCAGTTCAGCCCAAATCATAGAAAACAGAAAAAGAAATTAAAAGTATGAGCAAAACTACAGGCAAAGCAGCATGTTGTACCATGGAGGCAAAATAATAGCTTTTGCTTTTTGAAGTTGAACATGAACATAAAACCAATCTCTGCTTTCATGTTCTTATTTTGTAGCTTGTTTATGGCATTGGCTAGAGAATTGGGTTTTTTAGAATGTTCCGTCTCCACTCTCAGACATCGATTTGGTATTTTATTTTATTTTTCATTTTCTTACTTTTCTTTTTGTATTAAGCATTGCCTGGCACGTTGAGAGTGAAACAGTGGAACTTTCAAAACAAAGTTTCTTGCTGTAGTAGCCAGCATCCATTTGCTGACTAGATCTAATTGATCAGAGCTGATTTCTTGAGTTGAGCCCAATCTGGAGTTGCCACCTCTCACTGTTATGACCGTGACACTCTCATTTTGGCATATGGGAGCATCAAGGCCAAAATTGCAAGAAGTGTCATCCCGACCCAAAACATAGCTCATGGTCCAAACCACCAAGATCCATTGGGAGAGAGAAAGGGAGACCGAGATCCAAGCTGTATCCACATTTGAATTTTGCAGGTGATCTCAAACGCTACCACTTGCAGAATCTGAAATGTTTGAAATCACCTCCGTTTTGTGGCCTAAATCTAAAAGATGGTATTTTCTTTACTATGCTTGTCCAAAATTAAATGTTCCTAGAAGTATTTTCTCCAGATGTAGGTCCCAGCCTAGGAGAAAATATTCCATGTAAGGTATGTCCTCGGTAATCTGTTCATTAGCTGTGCGAAAGGTTGGCTTGTAGAAAAGCTACATCTGTCCGTGCTTGATGCTTAACGATGGGACATTGTCAGAGCCACTAACCTGGGAAACCACCGGGGGGAGGGGCTCTGGGGCCCAGCAGCACACCAACGAGCTGCTCTCCCTGCTCACGGCCATGCTGCTGCGCCATCTGCAGCAGAGGGGGCAGCAGCGGCACCGGAAGCCCCCCGGCAGCAACAGGTAGCCAGGACAACCCAATCGCATGCTGATCCCACGGATCCCCAGCCATCGACCTCACGTGATGCGAGGTCAATGCCTGAGTCGGTGCGGTGTTCCGCATGGCTGCAGGCATGTAAGGGGGCAAGGCAGGAAGTATAAAACCCCGGTGCTGTGAGGTACAGAGCGCCAGTAATCAGAGCTTGAGAAGCTGGCCCCTATGAAAGCTAAGGGCGCTTTTAGACGAGACAGAAATGGCGGCTGAACCCTTTATCAGCCGCCATTGTTGATGCTCGTCTAAATCCCTGGCGCGCTCTAACACCGGATCTCTGCCGCGTGAAGCCGGCCCAGCGATCCTGCCCCCTTCAAGGCGGATCGCCGCTGTGCCGGCTTCACGCCGCACTTCCTGGTTCCTTCCCAGATTGCGCATGCGCAGAAGGGCGCACATGCACACATACACTCTGCGCCGTGTCTGATGCTCTTCTGAACATCAGACACAGCGTGGAGAGGAAGGCGGGTGCCCGGTGCCGGTATTGAACGATCCCACTTGTGTGCGGGATCGTTTAAAAGCGCCCCACGTCTGGTTTTGTCTTTGTTCCTTGTGTAGAGTCTGAGAGTTATATTGGTATAATTGTTGTGGGTCCCTTGTGTATTTCCCTGTGTGTGAGTGCGTGGTGAACATAAAGAGTGTCAGCCCTCCCCTGGGGTCCTTCCCCTCGCCCTTCGGGATTGCAAGCCCTGCTCCTTCCCCTTCTGAACCTAGGTCCCCTTCTTACCATTCCCCACTACCATAACCTACCTCCCCTTCCCCTGTGGACTGGTGTGAAACTGTGGTATACGTGTGCAGCGAGAGGGTCTACTCCAGCAGAGCCTGCTCTGTGCCCTATGATGATAGAGGCCTGATCTCCTTGAGATCTAAGGACCATCACACTATCCTGACGGGCTTGTTTTCCAGGTGCACCCTAACAGAGCGTGGTACAAAGTCCCTCGTGCATGGTGTGGGTTATCTTTGTGTTCTCTCCCCTCGCCTTTCCCTCTCTTCCCCATGACCATGACAGACATTTAAGATACTGTTGGATGCAACGTTTTTATACCTACATTACACAGTTTGTTTCAGTGCTTCAGGTTTTGTACAGAGAAACATGGCCCTATGTCAGGGAGCTCTCAAAGGAGATAAATTAGATTATAATCTCTCTCATGCTGTGGAAAACCTTCATCTGATCTTCTACTCTCCTAAGTCGTCTCAAACTGTGGGAGATGCTGCAGTGTTCTGTGTAATTAGACAGCCTTGTTGATAAGGTGTTCGACATGCAGGACCCAGTAGGGATGGGACTCTGGGTTGAATTTTGGTTCCAGTTTTTTTGTTTTGGTTCTTCTTGATTTTCAAATCTAATTTTGGTGGGTTTTTTTTTTAGTTTTTTCCATTGATTTCTCCCCCCCCCTCATTTTTTTCTCATTGCCTTCAATAGATTTTCTCCCACTGAAGTCAATGAGAACGATCAATGAAAAATAAATAAATGAAACACCGGAACTGAAAAAGAATAGCAATGTTGGTTTATGGTATTAACGCCGAAATGGCCATTTTGGGGCCATTTCGGTTCTATCTGAAACCGAAATCCCCACCCCTAGAAATCAGTGTTCAAATTCCATCTTAGCCATGAACTCACTTGGTGGCCTGGGGCAAGTCACTATCTCTCAGTTCTTCATCTGTAAAATGGGAGTAATCATGACCTACCTCACTCGGTTGGTGTGAGAGTGAACTAGATGAGAATTATAAAGTTCTGTTCTGCCCTGAGCCACTGAGAGAGGACTGGCTATAATTCAAAACAAATAAATGCAGGGAAAGAGAAGCATCATGAAATAAAAGGCTAAGTGACACACAGAGAGGAATTCATTTTTATTTTTTTTTTAAATCCAGTTTTGCAAAGAAAAATATCCAGGCAACCTCACCCCATTAAGCTTTTTAGCAAATAGCAGAGAGAGATGTGGAGTCACTGCATTTCCAAAATGCTCCTGCACCCATGACCGGGGAAAAGAAAGGGGAAAAGATAGGAGAGAAAAATGGAGGAAAGACTCCTTTGGGCTAGAAACTTTCCTAAGGGGTGTAAAATCTTTCTAATATTTGGATGAATTAGGACTCATTAACTTTTCAAAATTGTACCATTTCTGCAGGCTCTTAGTGCCAAGCTGATTTAAAAGGCCAGCCAGAGCACACTATTAATGCCAGAAGGAGTTACTTTCCATCCATCCCTAAGGATTAGTAACTGGGAGGAACTTAAAATAATGCAGATTTGTAAATGAGCTTGATGATTGGGTTTTGACTTCAGCCTCTGGGAAACTTAAACTGGCTATTTGCATTTATTTCTATTGTAACACCACTTCCAGCTGATCATGTGAAGAAAACTCAGGATTCGGTATTGCACCACTGAGAGAGATTCTTCTATAACCTTTTGTGGAATGCTTCAGAGCTTTGAGAAGATATACACAGTTTGACTACAGATATCTAAGTCCTAACTTGTGCAATATCTTGGTCAATTTGTATTTGTATTTTTACACTTGAAGGGGGGAAAGTTATAGAAAACACAGGTATACGCCCACCAAGGCTAAATTAATACAAGGCATTAAAAGTCACCACAAGGCAGAGTAATGTAATGTTTATTTATACAGAGATTTTTTTAATTATTTTTTCATAGGTCTAAACAAATATTGATTCCCTTAGAGTCTGGGGTGTGAGAATGCTCCGGAAAAAATCCATGTAATTCCATCAACTAAAAATGTTCCTGCCTAAAAGGCAGCATGATCCAGTGAACAGTGTTTTGGACTGGGACTTGGGAGTTTGGGGTTTTACTGCCATCTCTGCTACTGCCCTGCTGTATGACCTTGTGTAAGTCTTTGTATTCCCTCTGTGCCTTGTCTAACTTGTCCATTCAGACCAGAGTTGGAGAACCTTTCCCCTTCGGTAGACCAAATATGCACTGGCCCAAAGTTCCATAGGCTGGAGTGGGGGCCAGAAGGGGAGAGAGTGACTGCAGCTGTGTGGTAAGGGCAGCAGGCTTTACCACCCCCACAGCACAATGCAGAAGGAAACAGAGGAGGAATTAGGGGAGGGGCTAGGCAGTGAGATTGACCAGGGGCAGTGTGTTTCAGCGCCCCAGGCCAATAATGCACAGAAGGGGGAGGGAGCAGGGTCAGTCCCGCCCACTGCTGTTGCCCAACTCCCCACCCCCCTATACTTCCTGTGGGGAAGTGCAGCTAGCTGTGGCAACAGCAGCAGGAAAAGTTGCTAGCAGCACTCAGGCTGCTTGAAAAAGGCCCCACCAGCAAGGACGTTTTCAGAGCAAGCCCAATGGAGCAGCAGAATGGCTCCCAGTGGGATCCTGACTACCTACCCCCAAGATGGCAGCTTGCAGTGGGGCTCCCAGCTGGAGCCCCTCTAGAGCAGTGGATGACCCATCAAGATTAGTGCCACCCTGCTACCCCAGAGACCACACCCCCTTAACCTTAGGGAGCTCATAATTGGGATCTGAGCCCAGACCCTGTGCACTGCAGGCTTGCATTGCCTCTGGTTGTGGTCGGGGTTATGTTAACTCTAACATAACCCCGACCAATCAATGCAAACAGCCAGCTTCTGATTCTCATCTTCACACCGACATTTGCCTTACTCAGAAAGTATACAAGCTCCCCAGCATATCTGCCTGTGAGATCTGGCGTACTATTTGGATGCTGCATAAAACCAAGATTGGGTGTATTGGAAAGCCAGGCAAAATGGAGCTCTCTCACCTATAGCTCTTGGCATTAGAGGAAATCTGCCTGCACCTGTCTAGTAAGATGGCATGCTTGCAGTCAATTACACAGAGAGCACACTAAATGCTTGGATTTCAGGATGGTTGCCAGAAATATTTGCTTCCCATTTTATACCATATGCCCTCTTGGCTCTGGCTCTGAAATGTTTCAGCGCAGGTTTCCATCCAAGTGCAGCTCAGCTCTGAAATTCATAGCAGCTTTGCCTCCTGTCCTGTCCAGTTGTCTCGGTAAATCCCAAGTTTAGGGCTAAAGGTTTTCAAGTCTGGCACATCTAGAGCAAACAAGCACATATATATATATATATATTATATATTATATATATATAAAAACTAGACGTTATTAAAGAGAACAGTGTGCCAAAGCAGTGGTTCTTGAAAATATTGCTCGACAAAATATAAAATAGATGTCAGTCCTGAATAGGGGTGCAGCGGGTAGCACATTTGCTACCCAATGGGTAATAGCAACATTTTCGGGCATCCCCCAGCGGGCAACCAAGCTTATGGGCTTACTCAGCCCCCGTTTAGGTGACCTGAAAATGCAGGTCTTTCTGGGGTGCCCCAAGAACCTCCTGCCCCCACGTACTCCTGGGCTAATTTGCCCACCTGGCTGCACCACTGCTCCCACACTTGAATTGAGTGTAAGAAATGCATGGTTTGAATTCTTGGGTTGGGAGTATGTCCACTCACCAAGTGGAGAGCGATATCATAGAATTGTAGTATTGAAAGGGAGTTAGGGACCTCTAGTCCATTTATACTGTACTCTGCTATATCACCACTCAAGGTCCACTTTCAATTAGCCTACTAGCAAATTCAGACTCTTCCTCTATGATGTGCACTCTGCTTCTGCTTATTTGTATCAACCAATTGCCCTTCTGCCACTTGAATGGGAATGGTGATGTTAGAAATGTATTTGAATATCTGATGTGTATTTATTTGTTTATCCCACCCTTCCCCTAAAGCTCAGGGCAGCTTACAACAGACACAAAAATCTCTATATAAATCCCCTTAAATCTCAGCCCTGTAATCCCTCCCCAGTTCAACCCCACCCAACCCTACTTGTGCCTGTCAAATGCCTGGCCAAACAAAAAGGTCTTGCATCGCTTCTAGAAGATGAGCAGGCTTGAGCTTAGATGAATTTCCAAGGAAAGGGAGTCTCATAATGGTGGGGCAGCCACCGAGAAATTGAATGTGTCTCTGTGTGCCCTGTGGAAACCTGGTGGGGAGATGGTACCTGCAAGAAGGTGCTCCCAGCTGGCCTCGGAGGCCGTGACGGGACATAAGGGGTGAGGTGGTCTTTCAGATAGGGGTGTTACTACCAAAAGGACAGGAGGGACATTTGTCTCGGAGCCCAAGCTGGGAGCTGCCCACGAATCCTGTCCTGGGAATGCCTAGCCTGAATATGCGCTGGGCTCGGCTGGTCTGAAGCCCCCCAATGTGGCTCTGCCGGCAGAGAGACGTGGGATGCAGAGCAGGAAATCGAACTCTGCATCCTGCGCATCTCTGCCGGCAAAGCTGTGTGCGCATGCACAGGGGGCTTTCAGAGCGGCCGATCCCCACGCATATTCGGGCTGCATGTTCCTCCCCCAGGCCAAATATGTGCTGTAATGTTTTGGGTTCCAGCAATAAACTTCAGGAACAGCCAGGAATTTTAAACATATCTTTATTTTAGCTATAAGCCTAAGCCCTGTACAAGTGCTCTGTGATCATCAGGCCTCCCAGTGGACTGGTCTTCCCCCAAAACCCTCTCTAGGCTGTATCCCTCAATGATGATCTGGCCGGTCCAATCTTGGCGAATCTTGTTCCAGCCAGGTATGCTGTGCAGCATCAGCCCCGCACGGGCGGCTGGGGAGGGGGTGTAGCTATTGTTTTTAGAGAGGACTGGCCTGTTAGGAGGTATCCAGTTTGGGAGATTATGGGTATAGAGGCCCTGCACGTGGTGTTCGATTTGGCTGGGGGCAAGCTAGGGGTGCTGCTGGTGTACCGGGCCCCTTTCTGCCCGGCAGCATCCCTTGCCGCTCTAGCAGAGCTGACCTCGGAGGTGGTGTTGGGCTCCCCTAGGACTTTGGTTCTGGGGGACTTCAACATCCACGCCGATGCCGGCCTTGTTGGGGCGGAGCGGGAGTTCATGGCCGCCATGGCAACCATGAACTTGCCCCAGGAGGTTACCTGCCCAACCCACGTGGGGGGACATATTCTCGACCTGATCTTTGGTTCTGGCCTTGAGGCGGGGGGTCCGGTTGTGGGGGAGGTTACAGCAGTACCCTTGTCATGGACGGACCATTATCTCCTTCAGGCCAGTCTTCTAGCACACCCCCTCCAGAAGGGGAAGGGACCACTTAGGATGGTCCGCCCTCGGAGGTTGATGGAACCCCAGCGGTTCCAGGAGGTCCTGAGGGAACT
>QEPC01004950.1:983106-1005975 GCA_003113815.1 Sphenodon punctatus
GGGCTGTCGGGAGCATATTACACCTGTGCTCCGAGCTCTGCACTGGCTGCTGATAGTGTGCCGAGCCAAGTTCAAGGTGTTGGTGATGATCTATAAAGCCCTATACGGTCTCGGCCCCTCATACCTTAGGGACCGCCTTACCCTCCGCGCCCCAGAGCGGCTCCCGTGGTCCTCCGGGGGTGCCTTCTTGGAGGTCCCCCGTGTTAAGCGGGGGGCCACAATGGAGAGGGCATTCTCGGTGGTAGGGCCGCGGCTTTGGAACTCCCTTCCGGAGGAAGCTTGCCTGGCCCTTAGCCTGTTAACATTCCGGCGAAATTGTAAGACCTGGCTGTTCGCCCAGGCCTTTGGGAGGGAGGGTGGGTATGGTGGGGTGTTTTTAGTTCCCCCACCTACCTGGGTTTTTATGTTGTATCTAGTCCTGTTTTAATGTTTTATAATATTTATGATAATTTGTATTGATTTTTATTGTGTTTTAATGCTTTGGAAGCCGCCCCGAGCTGCATGGCAGGAGGGGCGGGGTAAAAATCTATGGAAATAAATAAATAAAAATAAATAAATTCCTGTCCTTATGTTCCCTGTAAGGGAGTGTCTCTAAAGTATAACAATCTCTACATGTGCAGGGTGGGGTGGGGGGGCATGTCTGAAAGTGGCCTGAGTGGAAGCACTTGCCTGGAAGCGGCACTGCTGTGCCTGCAGCAGCAGGTTAGGTGGAGCAAGCACTGGCAACGGCACAAGGCAGGAAGGTAGTGCAGCCTCCAGCGCTCATGTCCAGTGGAGGAGAAGCACCGTGGACTGGAGAGGTGATCAGAGCAGAGGTGAGAGCGGTGGCAGCAGTCCCGTGCCAACCCCAGGAGGGCTTTGAGAGGGTGTCTCGGAGGTGATTGGGGAGCAGCAGTGCCCTGCCCTTGGATAGGAAAGGTCAGAGTGAGGAGTGGATCCTCCCCAGAGCTGCACCGTGTTCCCTGGGGTCTGAGGTGGGGGTGGGGGGGCAGGGAGTCTGGGGGCGGGTCTGTGTGGGGAAGGAAGCTGGGTGAGGGGGATCTGGAAGGTCTATTGGGTAAGGGAGGCTAATGAACCTGTATGAGAACTGGGTGGGTCAGGGGGTCAGTGTGAGTCAGGGTCAGTTGAGTGTTTTCTTTCTGCAATGAGGATGCTGGGGTGGAGGGAGGAGGTAAGAGGGGAAGGGGTGTGACAGGGAAGTGGCTGAGGGGGCAAGTCCATTTCTTGCACCTTGATTCCCGGCACCGCTTTTCCATGCCAGAGAACCTCTTCGCACCCTTGACACTGGTGGCATTCTTCTGGCCTCTATCCATGCCTGATGGGGGCTGGGATTAACCAGAGTTGATCAGCTATTTGATGTCAAACTCGTTCTTCTGCCCAGTAGACTGATAGGTGGCAGCAGCATCACCTCCCTACGGTAGTACCAACACCTGACTCAACCTCAGACTCATCTTGACTGGGGCTGCCAGCTGGTCGTGTTTCATGAAGCTAGGTCAGATGTTGTTACTGCTACCTGTCAGCTGTTCAGCAGCAGGATTGCTTTGCCACTCAATAGCTGATCAGTAACGCGTCATTCTGTGCCACTGTTGCTACTGCATTTCCAACGGAAGATGAATTGGGATTTTATATTCTAAATTTAATTAGGAAAAAAATAAAGGAGAAGAAATAAATTTCCTAATTTATGTGTTTTTACTTAGTGGAATATTAATAACAAACTATAATGGCTTATTACACTAAAATTTACCTTCCATTTCATCAGGAGGAATTTCATGGTTCACATTTAATTTCAAGCAAAGAATGAGGCTAGGCAAATAAATACGGATGGGATTGGAATATAATCAACAAAACTGTTTGGCTAAGCATGCGGTTTAAACTCTGTGCCCCAGAATAAATGTCACGCGGCTGGTGGTGGTAATTTCAAATCTGAAATGAAAATGAGATAGGGTAAGGCAGTTTAGAATCAGGAATATTTCACAGTTGGGACTTTGAGATGTCCTGGTCTGTGCAACATGATTGGATGGTGTTTGTGTTTATTTAGTTATTTACTGGAAATAGTAACTGCTATTTTATATGCTTTTGAAATAAAACGAATCAACATGAGGATGGTATGTGAATTCTACTAGTATTAGGAAACACTGCTTAGAGTAACACAATTGTCATCTCTCTCTGCTTCAGCTTTCTGAAGGATAATAATTTATACATTTGGCATGTGTTGTCACTGTCTGCGGTCACAAGATTATAGTTAAGGGCTTGTATACACAAACAATTCCACTTTAGCGTGTGACGTTTTTTGGGTGTTTTTTTCTGTTTGTGAAAATGCTTCACTCCATAGTAGCTTTCAGGTTATTGTGGAGTTAACACCTTATTGTCTGAGGAGTTATAATTGTGTTGTAAATTAGCTGCATAGATGTTGGTTTGTGTATGTGGTTGCCCTGGAGTAAGGTCTGCTCTACACCACATTCCACTCATTCACTCCAGTTAAAGGCATATCTCATGATGCCTCTCTGGTTGATCAGAGCAGTGCTCAGCTCACCATTGCAACGGAATGAATTACTACTGTTTTTCTGCTCTGTAAATAATACCACTGCGCTAAGCTAGAACCCTGCTACTGCTCTGAGGCTCTTGGGGCAAATGTGACACGCTATTGGTATGTTTTAAATTTATGAGATTTATATTGTTTTATATTTTTATTGTATTTTTATAATATTGTTGTTCACTGCCCCGAGCTGCCTGAGGCAGGTGGGATACAAATTTATAAAATAACAAATAAAATAATAAATGCTTCCTGCAGTGCTCACACCACCATACTCAGATAAGCCCACCCCACCCTCCGCCCCATCTTGACACCTCCTTAGAGTCCCCCACCCCAGACCATACAAATTCTAAGTCCGGCCCCACTGTGACACCTCTCTCCCCCCCCCCCCTCCCAAGAATAAGGTGTGAAGAGATATTACGCACCTCCCGGGTTAAACCTTAAAGTTAAAAGAGAGAGAGAGAGAAGTGGTGGGAGGGGAGAGCATCTATCCTAAGTGGCATGAAGTGGACAGGAAAAAAAAAAAGGCATGCAAAGTATATCAAATGTCAGCTGGGATTGGAACCACTTCCACAGATGATGCATCTGGACCCCACTTGAGGTCTGACTTCAGATGCATAGTTTGGGAACCTTTCTGTTAATTACTTGCAAGTGTCCATTCCAAAGATTTCAGAAGAGATGAAGGTCATTGCAAAATCTCACACTAGCTGTATGTAGCCCCACCTAGACCGGAGAAGGATTTCATACACAACAGGAATTCTGCCGTGAATAATTTGGGAGAAGGTTACTTGTTTCCACGTGGTTGAGTAGGAAGTGTAAGCAAAAGCATATGCTTCAATACTGTATTATCTGAGACAAATGACGTATTGCTGGAACGCTGCTAAAGGTTAGGGGGGAAATGAAGAAAATGCATTTGACAAAAAAATGTCGTAGAAAAAAATTCTGGACCAATTCTAATACCTATATTTATTTATTTCAGTTTTCTTTTATCCTGCAACCCTCCTGCTCACAGAGCCGCTCGGGGTGGCTCACACACACACACTCAACAATTCACAATTTAAAATTCATTAAAAATACTAAAAATATACTAAAAATACACTAAAAGGGCAGCACTAATCCTCCCCCCAACCCACCCCACCCTACCCGTCTCCCTCTTCAGAGGCCTGGTGGAACAGCCAGGTCTTACACCGTCTTCGGAAAGAGGGGAGGTCTGGGGCCAGGTGGGCCTCCATCGGGAGTGAATTCCACAGCCTGGGAGCGGTCACAGAGAATGCCCTCCCCATAGTCGCCACACGGGGGACTTCGAGTTGGGCGTCCCCGGCTGACTGCAGGGGCCACAATACAACCCAGGGCCTGAGGCGGTCCCACAGGTAAGCAGGGCCCAGGCCATTTAGGGCTTTATAGGTCATTACCAACACCTTGAATTGGGCCCAGAAGATAATAGGCAGCCAGCACAGAGAACAGAGCACTGATGTAATGTACTTGTGATGACCTGTCCCCGTTAGCAGATGGGCCGCCGCATTCTGCACCAGCTGCAACCTCCAGACACAGTCCCCAAGGGTAGCCTCACGTAGAGTGCATTACAGTAGTCTAATATAGAGGTAATAAAGCCATGGAACATGATGGCCAGATCAGAGTACGAGACATACAGTCGCAGACGTCACACCAGATGTAATTGGTGGAATGCTCCTCTCACCACTGCCTCCACCTGGGAATCCAGACAGAGTTACAAATTGAGGAGCACTCCCAGGCTACAGGCCTGAGTGGCCAAAGGAGAGCAAACCCCGTCAGTGACAGGAGCTACCACCCCCTCAGCCCTACCCACCAACATCACCTCCATCTTGTCGGGATTCAACTTCAGACGGCTCGCCCTCATCCAGTCCCCCACAGCCGCCAAACACTGGGTGAACACCGAGACTGCAGGGTCTGGGTCTGCAGAAAAAGAGAGCTAAAGTTGTGTATCATTGGCATACTGACGACAACGCACGCCGAACCTTCTCACGACCTTGCCCAAAGGCTGCATGTACATGTTGAACAGGAGAGGGGACAGAATAGAACCCTGAGGGACTCCACATGTGAGGTCCCGGGGAGATGAAGTAACTCCCCAAGAACCACACGTTGAGTTCTCCTGGCCAGGAATGAGCAGAGCCATTCAAGAACAGTGCCACCCACTCCAGCCCGGTCCCACAGCCGGGCCACCAACATCTTGTGGTTAACGGTATCAAATGCTGCTTACAGATCTAATAGAATTGAAATAAATAATCTGCCCTGATCTAATTCATGGTGCAGGTCATCAACCAAAGCCACAAGTGCAGTCTCCATGCGATACCCAGGACGAAAGTCAGATTGCAAAGGAGCAAGAAAACGGACCCAATCCAGATGCCCCTGAAGCTGCCGAGCCACCACCCATTCAATACGTTTCCCTAAAAAGGGAAGGTTAGAGAGTAGCCAATAAGTGGCAGGGGAGTCAATGTCAAGAGATGGTTTCTTGAATAGAGGCTGCATCACCGCCTCTTTAAGGCAGCTTGGCACTCTGCCCTCCATAAGGGAGGCATTGACAACTCCCGCCAGCAACAGCCCTAGTGTCTCCCAGCAAGCGTTGACCAGCCAAGATGGGCATGGATCTAATTCACAACAAATGGCCCTAACCACCCCAAGGACATCCACCATCAGCGAGTGGCACCCACTGAAATTGATCCCATGAAAGCAGACAAGACTGCCTCAGGTTCACCCACTGTTACAAATATAGCATCAAAATTGTGGTGAATCTGAGCAATTTTATCCACGAAAAAGTCAACAAACATGTCACAGCAGGCACTGGAAAATTCCAGTTCCAGGCAGGGGGAGGCTGGACTGATCAGCCTCTGCACCACCCAGAAATGCTCCACTGGACGTGACTTCATAGATGCTATGAGGGTAGCAAAGAACTCTTTCTTTGCTGCCCGCACAGCCATCTCCATAAGCTTTTAAACTAGCTTTATATTGCAATCGGTCGGCTTCAGCATGAGTTGTGGCGCCACTGTCACACCAACCGCCGACCCTCCTGCTTCATCCGGCGCAGGTCCTCTGTGAACCAAGGGGACCTGCGTCATCGGCAATCCGGAAGCGGATGCCTCGGAGTCGTTCGGTCAGTGGCCTCAGTCAACAAGGTATTCCACAAGGCAACGAGGTCATCGAGCAAACGGTCATCAAGATCGGAAGGTAATTCTCCATAAGCATTCTGGAAACTTTCTGGTTCCATTAGTCTCTAGAGGTGAACCAACCGAACTGGTTCTACACCTCTCCGGGGGCAGACATGTGCCAGGAGACCAGTTTGGAGGAGAATGGAGATAATGATCTGTCCATGACAAGGGCGTAGTTCATACATCCCCCACCACCAGATCCCCCGCCTCAAGGCCAGTGCAGAATATCAGGTCAAGGGTATGCCCTCCATCATATGTCGGGCCTACAACCCTCTGAGAGAAATCCCATGGTTGTCATTATGGCCATGAATTCACGCTCTGCTCCCCCAAGATTGTCATCGGTGTGGATATTAGAGTCCTCTGAGAATGCAAGACCTCCTCTGACACTAATTCAGCTAGAGCGTGTAGGGATGCTGCCGGACAGGTAGGTGCATGGTATATCATCATCAGCCCCAATCTGTCTCCAGCGAAAACAATCACCAGATGCATACCCTCCATGCGCAAGATAGACTGCACCGAATACCTCCTCACAGACCATGTGTCCTTAAAAATAACAGCTACACCACCTCCCCGCCGCTCTGGTCTGGACTGGTGCTGTACAGACTACCCGGCCGGAACAAGGTCAGTCAAAATTGGCCCCAACTCAGTGTCCAGCAAGGTCTCTGTAATACACACAAAGTCGGCTGATTGATCCAAGATTAACTCCCAGATTGTTGTAGATTTATTAACAACCAACCTCGCATTAATCCGCAGTAGTTCCAGACTAGGGACCCTCCCATTCTCAATTACTGCCTTATCTGTCTGGGGGCCTGTGAGAGGGACAGGCACCAAGTACCTGTCCCTTCTCATCATTGTCACTGCCTCCCAGAAGAACCATAACTGCCCTGGCCCATCATGACCCCAGTGGCTGTGGAACCCACCTGGCCTCCAACCCCCTACCCCCATTGGGTCACATTCCCCCCTCACACCAGGGGAACAGTTCCGACCCTCCCCAACACAGTCCCCCCCTCTCCCCCTTACACTGGGCAGCCATACCCCTCATCTCCCCAAACCCCCCTCTTGCAAAACAGCCCCTAACTCTCTGTCCCAATGATCAGCCATTCTAATATTGTAACCTCCTCCACCTGTCCCCTATGGCCCCACCTAAGGGCTGCACCCAAGAACCCTTTGACATGGACTCATGGCGTGTGGCCTGCGGCGCCGCCAAAATCACTGCCACTTAATCTCCTCCCATTGGAAGTCCCTCCCGGAAGGGGGGAACCCCTAACCCCACCTCCTCTCCTTATGTAAGGAAGGGGGAGCTCAAAGTCCTTGGGGCAGGGACCTGTCCCCCCCCCTCCCTGGGGCGAGTCCTACCTGGCTCCCAGCCCCCAAAGCTGGTCGGGGGTCCTGGTGGCAGTGGGATTGCGGTGTCTGCNCTTATGTAAGGAAGGGGGAGCTCAAAGTCCTTGGGGCAGGGACCTGTCCCCCCCCCTCCCTGGGGCGAGTCCTACCTGGCTCCCAGCCCCCAAAGCTGGTCGGGGGTCCTGGTGGCAGTGGGGCAGTGGTTGTTGGGGGGGGGGCGGCAGCTGACTTGGGGGGGGCAGTGTCCTTCTTGCAGCTTGTCCGGTAGAGTCGACATAGGCTGGCTGCCTCCACCTGCTAACACCCCGCCAATGGCTCTTTGGCCGCTGCCCGGCGGCTACACCCTGCCTATGAAGTTACCTGGGGGAGGATAAACAGGATCACACAGCTGCAAGGGATCAAGGCAGCTTTCTCTTGCAGCCAAGTTCTCCCCAGGATCACTGCCAAGCCCCCTAAAACAGTTTCCTTCCAATCTTGGACCATTTCCATTTGGCGTTAGCTATCCCATTAAAAAGAATAAAAATTCATTATTTTCTCTAGCGACATACCATGCGCCGCAAGTGATCGATACACTTTAAAAAGAAACCTGTCATTTTTATGCATTCCTGGCAGCTGAGATGATGGGAACTGTATCTGAAATACATTTGTTGGTGCAGTTAAAGTGATTGCATGTGTATAATAAGATTGATATGTGTTGGATCACACAATGGATCAGCCTCCAATTCTCCCTTCTACCCAGACCACTTTTTGAAAGGCAGCATTCCCGCCCCCCCAAAACCCACATCCATGCATAGACACATGCAGCATTTTAAAATCCAGGATGTGTGACGGACTTGCTCAGCTATACAGAGGAGATCAATGTTTTCCCCTGTGTTGAAAGTCATTGGTGAGAAGTCTAGAAAACAAGAATTCTCTTGGATCCAGCTGTATCTGTGGGAGGTTGCACAAGTACGAATTCCAACTTCTTAAAGGCTCCTGTTTTGTGAAGAATGGAAGTAAAATGTAATCAGCAATTAACTTGGTCTCACAGTGGTGAGTCCAAGACTCGGGGAGACCTTGTGTTGTGGGGAATTCACTAGTGGGGAATTTAGGCTGAACAGAGGGGCTCTGGTGTTAGTCTCAAAACCTCCCAAGGGCCGCGGTCACAAGCTGAGTCACTGTTGCATGTGAATGAGGCAATCCAAGTTCCAACCCCGCTTCAAACTTGGATCTGACTCCTCGCCAGATTCTGACGACCTAAACTAATTGTCAGATCCAAGTTTAAAGCGGGGCTGCAACTCAAATTGCCTCACTCACACAAACTAAGGGTGTGCATGTCATTTTCGTTATTACAATAGCAATAAAGAAAATTGTTATTTTCATTATTGCTGTTGCAATAACAAAAACGACAAATAATAATAAAGAAAATAGAAACAAAAATGACTTTTTGTTTTTGAAATAAAGGGAAAACACTGAAAACTGTATTTTTGGCTATAACGTTTTTGTTTCTTATTCAATTCTGATGAAACGTGGGGAGATTGTACACCCAATGGAGGGCACTATGTGTACCTATTTAAGAAAGGATTAGATAAAGGAAACCGATTTTAGAAGCAATTGAATGTTGTGCTTTTATTAAAAGCTCCACACACATTCATGGCTACAACTTATTTATTTTCCATCCAATGTGAATGGATGTGAATATTACGTTGCTCCACAAGCTTAACACTCCTGCCAAGTTTCAGAAAGATTGGATAAAGGGTCCTGATGGTATAAGACATTAACTTGAATATACATTTCCAGCTGTAACATTTTTATATTGCATCCTGTTTACAAGACATTTGGAAAGAATGTATCGCATACCTTCCCTGTCATCTCTGACAAACTACAGGACAATTTGATAAAGATAACCAATTTTATAAGCAATTGATGTTGTCCCCTTGAAGACCATTATTCAGATAAATAGCAGCACATGCAGTGCCAGTCAGAGGCAGGCACCTGACATGGCAGGGGAAGGGAGGCTGTAGGAGGGAGGATGTGAGCAACTCAAAAGACTGACAGACACATTCACTGGCCAATTACTGCATGCTTCCAGCTTTACTCGACCAATCGGTAGTGGCTTTGAGGTGGGCATAGGGGGCGGCCCTCAGGCAAGCATAGAAGGGACATAACTAGGACTTTGGGGATAGCATCCCAGCAATCAGGAGACATAGTTTACACATTCAGGCTGGCCAGTTATCACAATCACATCCTGCAGCACCGTGACAGAGGACATAAGAGAATCTCTATTGGCTCTTTCCTAAATAGATGCTTCTGACTTCCCAGTAACAAGTGGGGGAGAGATGTTGGGACAGTCACAGCACAGAATGAGAATATTCTGCTGGCCAACTGGCATCACAAACTGACCTTATACCACAGTGATACAAAGTAGTGTAGAGATATCTTTTATTGGACCAGCTTGGGTTGGTGGAGGTTTGCAAGCTTTCGGACCTCACAGGATCCTTCGTCAGGCAAGTCAGAAATCCAAGCTGTACACTGAGCAAAGCGAGGCACGGGGGTTATATGCAGAGGCTGGGGAGCATTACATCATGGGAGGGTAAGGACAGTCAGGGGTGGGGAAAGAAGTATGCATTTGTAAGGCAGTAGGTGAGGTATTATGGGGCAAGTCACTGAGAGGATGCCTGGAAAGGGGAGTGGAAGGGAGTAAGGAGTCTGCGATTGTGAGATGATAGTGTAGAGGATGTAAGGTGGGGCAAATCCAATTAAAAGGGGTCGGTGAGTCATTGAGAGGGTGCCTGGAATGGGGAAACACGGCAAACACATTTTCTCTGTGACCACAGTGGTACGTAAGAGAATTCCTGGCATAGGCTCCTTCTCTGCATATGCTGTGCAGGCATATACAGTTGGGACCCTTTAGCTCATCTTTCTAATATTTGCTAGAGATGATAGTGAAAGCATGAGATACAGCCCTGCCAAATTTCATGTACACTGGTTGGATTACAAAGATGTTACAGTCAGACATACATCTATAAGTTAATTACTTATACCACCAGGACCCCTTATCCAATCCTTATGAAAGTTGGCAGACATAGTAAATATGGGAAGGGGTATAAACTTGCCAGTTTCATCTAAATTAAATGTGAGGCAAAGAGGTTACAGCAAAGAATATATATGAAGATATTTGCAAAATAATATAATTCAACTGCCTATAAAATTAGATTCATTTATCCAATCTTTTTGGAATTTGGTACAGTTAATGCCCTCCATTGGGGATACAATACCACCAAGTATCAGCCAAATATAATGAAAAACAAAAAGGTTACAGCCAAAAACGTGTTTTACATTGAAACCAATGGGAAACAAAAAGGAAAGCAGAAACGAAAATGAAAACTTGATATTTATGAAAACGAAAATGACAGATTTAAATAACAAAAACCGGCATGGGCCCTTGGTGCACACCTGTACACATAGCAGCGATCTGCGGCTCAATGTTACAGTTGAGTTCACATTCAGTGACAGCGAGGGTTGCCACCTTTTGCAGTTTGACCCCGAGACTCCCATTCTGGCCCATTGGGAGTCTTGGGGTCAAACTGCAAAAGGTGGCAACCCTAGTGACAGATGGGGCTCTCTAAGGCTCTGCTACACGTGTAGCACCTGTCTTATTACTGGCTGGGAAGGAATTTTTCCTGCCCCACCATATTGGCCGTGGTTGGAGAGGTATTTTCACCTTCCCCATAGTGGTTGGTGGAGGCCCCCTTGCTGTGGCTAGTTGGGGAGTTTGCAAGGGCAGTACTTTGGGCTGCAGCTCGGTGTACATTTCCAGTAGGAAATGCCCGGTCTGAGCGTGTGAGTGAAGGAAGGGTTCTGATAAGACAGCAGCAAGTAGGCTAACACTGCCCCAGAAATAATAGGCTCAAATCACAGGAAGGTAGAACTTGGTTAGCTATCAAGAAAAAATTCCTACCAATAACGCCTGGGTGGGGAGGGGAGGCTCCCTGGCCAGTGAGTGGGATGCCTCCTGCCTTTGGCACCCCATCCAGTCACCTAACCCATAAGTGGCTAGGTGGCAACCCTGCCATTTGAGACACTCTTTCCAGGTGCAGACTGACGGCTGGCTAGCCAGGCAGGCGTGCTGTGGTGGGCTCTGTTTCGGGAGCCAGACCCGAGATAGCAACTTGACACCCCAAAGGGCAGGTGCTAGCTGAGCACTGGGATAGCTGGCAGGACTGTTTGGGGATGCCCATGTTTGTGTCAATATTAAGAATTCTTTAATCAAGTCGCAGCCCCCGTTAAACTCCAGTTATCCCTCTGTCTCTTCATTCCGTCTGCCTGCAACAAGTTTTGCATCTCAGCATCAGCTAGCCAAGATCCTAGAGTTGAGAGAGTTTTGCTTTCTGGTGAATCCCTTGGTGCTGGTCTGGAGACTGCAGCTGGTGCTGAATGCGGCGGCCCATCTCCTGAAGGGAATGGGCCGATGCGAGCATATTACTCCGGTGCTTCGCTCTCTGCCCTGGCTGTCGATAGTCTTCTGGGCCCAATTCAGGGTGTTGGTTTTGACCTTTAAAGCCCTATACGGCCTGGGCCCCACCTACCTGCAGGAGCGCATCACCCTCTGGATTCTGGATCGACCTCTGCGGTTGGCTGGGGGTGCCCTCCTCCAGGCCCCCTTGGTTTCCCAGGTGTCAGCCATGAGGAGGGCATTTTCTGTGGCTGCGCCGTGGCTGTGGAACTCCCTCCCATTGGAGGTCTGCCTGGCTGCTGACCTCCCCTCTTTCCATAGACAACGTAAGACCTGGCTGTTCCGCCGGGCCTTTACCGAGGGAGATGGGATGGGTGGGTTGGGTTATGTAGGGGTTTTTTGGTATTGGGTTATTTTAACCTTGGGATTGTTGTTTTAGTGTATTTTATCATGTATTTTAAAATATTGTTAGCCGCCCCGAGATGCTTGTATATAATATAATAAATAAATAAAATCAAATCCTGGTCAATGCACATTGAGGGCAGCATGGTGAAGTACTCAGAAAGCTTAGGTATTAATCTAAACTCTAGCAACATCTCTGTATTTCCTTGTGCAAGTTCTCTGTACCCAAAGGCTTGCGTCCAGCATATCTGAGGAACTGCCTCCTCTCCTATGCTTCATAGCGATCCTTGATGCCACCTGAAAACAGCCTCTTGCTGATTCTATCACCGCACCAAGCCCATACAGTAAAGGACATGTAGAGAAGCATTCTTGGTAGGTAGCTGCTCTGAACTCCCTTATTCAAGATGTTCCCCAAAGCCTGGGCCTGAGCACGTTCCAGAGGCTCTTTCTATTTGGCAGGCAGGGATACTTCCTTGATGGGGACAGAGGTAGGTTTGCAGGGGATTAATTTTATATTGCATATTCCTTGTTTTATTTTCTACTTATTCTGTGTGTTATTTTACACCTATCTTATACTGATGTTTATATGTTGTTACCCTCCCTGAGCCTTTGGGATAGGGTGCATTTTAAAATCCTAAATAAATACAAGATTAACAAATAAATTTAAATAAGTCACTTCTGTACCTCTGCTTTCTCAATTATAAAAGCAGAACACTTTCCTGCCTTGCACAGTGCTCAGGTGAATGGTGTTATATAAATGCAGTACCTGCAGGTGTTTCATCTGTTGTTTTTTTTAAAAAAGACACGCTGTGTGTGTATTACCTGGAACGTCCTCCCACACCTGGTTTCCCATGTTGCGTGCTACCACTGATTGGTGCATCCATACTGTATGGGCGATTAATTTTAAAGAGATGCTCAACTGTTCTGTTTATCCCAGCTAAAACTATAAACAAAGCTTTCCTCAAACAAAGCAGATTCCTAATAATCTCTTACAATAGGGTCTCAATATACCATAGATAGATAGCATTCTTTGTATCTGTCTCCTTAGCAGGAGAGGAGACAGATGAGCAGACATATGGAAATGCCTCTCTTCCTTAATAATGATCATTAGTCATTGGCTTGCAGTCAAAAGGGTAAGGAAAGGCCAAATATGCTCATTTGCCTCCGCACTAGGAATAAGGCAGACACAAAGGATATGGGTAAAACTTGCCGCAGCTGTTTTATTGAAGCCAAATTTAACTAATAACTTGTTAAGAAAACAAGAAACCGATTAAGCCAATTAAATCCAATTAACAACCATGAATAACGGTGGATAGAATTAAAAGCCAATTACCCTAATTCAAATCTTTCCCATGCCAAATTATGAGGTAAGTTAGAATAGCCAATTAATCAAAAACTTTTCCATTAGAATGCCAATTAAATGCTGATTAGAATTATACCTAATTAACTTGGGTGAATAACAAAGGGGTGTGTGATGAGATGATATAACTTAACTCTTCAACTAACTCTCACTCCCCACGTTCAGTACCATAATGCCAACCATTCTGGATTGGAGATACCGGTCTAATCCTCCTCCAATGGACCAACTTGATCCATTTTCCCAGGAGGACAGACGCTGCTGATGCAAATCTCGGGACCGCTTAAATCCTACCCGTATGCATACAACGCCCGCCCTTCCTTCCTGTGATAATCTGGGGTGCCCATCCCCTAAATTACCCACCAGGTACACCTTGCAGAATGAACCCAATAATCTGCCCATACACCCAGGCTATAAAGCCCTTACCGGTTTAACCCTATGATACTGAACACCGCCACAAGTTCAGCAGCTACACCTGCTTGAACACCCCCATAACACAAACCCAAATCACCCAAGTGAATTATATATATACCCTCCAAACGACCAATTCATACCAGCCTTTGCAATAACCCTTTTATGTTTCCAATATACAAGTCTAATCCCAGTTCAGAAAAATGCACCCCATCCTGCCAGAATAGTTCTGGCCTGTTCCATCTTATTTCAGGATGGCAGAGCCAAATACCACCCAGGGGCGCAATCCATTTCCTGACCTCCCCGTTAACCTTTTTTTCGAGCTCTATCCACTGCTCTAGGATTAGTAGCTCCCGGCCACTTAATCCTTTGCAACATTTCCGTGAAAACCAGAGTGGTCTGCGGGAAAAGCTCCCGCAACCGGACCCAATCCTGCCTGATCATTATTGATAGGTCCAACCCGGATCCCCTTGTAAAATCATTCTCACCCAGATGGATTAATATCACATCCGGTTGGGATCTACATGCCCAACCCAACATTAGGGGCATAAGCTGAGGCCAAAGCATCCCTCTCCTTCCTTTCCACACAACAGAACCCCTTGAAGCCAGGCCAGGCTGTGTGACCCAGCTAGTTGTCTGAACTCGTTTCGCTGCCCACCTGACAAAGTTGTGGCCGATGATCCAAGTTACCTTTCTCTGAGTATTATGGCCACCTCCTATGAAAAAGAAATTTTTTAAAAAATCATCAATTACACACTGCCCGGACCATAATCTACAATACTGGGAATGGGCGAATATAAGACTTAAACACCCCAGACCACCATCTGCCTACCCTCCGAATCTCGGGGGGGGGAGGGGGAGAACCGGACGCAGCTGCTGATGAGGCTGCCCTGATTCTAAATGAATGAGATCTAAACACTACCCCAGACAACCCAAGTAGAACCAAGCAATGTTTTAATACTGCCAAAAACTGATAACGGGTTAAAGGCAGACCCGACTGGTGTATGAACAGTGATCCAGGCAAACCTGGTCTAACCTTTAAATAATTTTCCATGCATACCATCGGGCAGATCAGCGGCTCAATAGACCTGGCAAGTGCCACATTCGAGCCCTTCCCCAACTGGTCAGTTTTAGAAAAACGAATACGAACCTCAGTACCAACCCCAGTCATAGTTACATCGCCAACTTGCAACTCCCTTCCTGACCTATCGTTCCTGGAACTCACAACGAACTCACTAATTTGCATGGCCCCGAAAAAGGCCACCATAAACACAGTCTGAAACCAACAGACCTCCCCAGGATCGTGGCACACCTCCCCCAACTTGCCTACCACGTCAGCCAAAATCTTGGGGGACAACGGGACCCTGCTATCAACCCGAACGCAGCTGTGTCTCTTCCATGAAACAATCATCGCCTTAAGTACTGAGGCCACATCGCAATCCTGCCTGCACCCCCACCAGCTTAGCCATGAAAGCCAAAGAGGACCACCTGGTAACTATAGTACCCACCGCTAAACCCTTCCTGTGCAATTTGAGCCCAAACTGCACCCTCTGGTCCAGAGGCACTGGGGTCAATAACGCCCAATGTTGGGTCCTGGCAAACACTAAAAATTCCCTGATCGCCCTCTCGTATGCCAGTCAAGTCGCAGAGGACACAGAACCCTTCACCGTGTCCATCAGCTCTAGCGTCCAAGGCTCCAAAGCAGTCTGGGGATGAAGCCCTGATCCTTCCTCGCGAAGGGAGAAAGCTCCCCAAAATGCTGCATCTGCAAACAAGAGTGAACATCAGCTATCTTGTTCTGAACCCCTGGAACATGTCTTGTGCTAAACACTATATTATGCTGCAAGCACCACAAAACAAACACCCTAACAAGGTGCATAACTCTCTCAGACTTGGAGGAAAGCGAATTAACCACATGAACTACAGCTAAATTATCGCACCAGAACACGACCCTCTTATCCTGAAAGCTGTCCACACATAGGTGGACTACAACCATGATAGGAAATAGTTCCAAGAAGGTAAAATCCCTCAAAATACCTGAATCCTCCCACTGCGCAGGCCATCTCTCAGCACACCAGCGACCCTGAAAATAAATTCCCAACCCAGCCGCACCGGCTGCATCAGAGTGAACCTGTAATTCAGCCTCAAGTAAGTACAACTCACGCCACAGGCTAATCTCATTGTGTGTCCTTAAAAACTCTAACTAAACATTCAAATCCTCCTGCATTTCTCTTGTCACCCAGATGCGATGGTGAGGCAATGATACTGTAGTTGTCTTAGCATATAATCGTGATAAAAAAGCCCGGCCTGGAGCAACCACACGGTAAGCTAAGTTTAACTTACCGAGTAACGACTGCAGCGCTCTTAAGGTTACTTTACTAGCCGGTCTACATGCCTGTACCTCAATCTGCAACTCAATAAGTTTAGCCTTGGGCAGCCGAGACAATTCTCTGATCGAGTCTAATTCTATGCCTAAATATGTCATCACAGGTGCAGGTCCCTTGGCCTTTTCTTCTGCTAAAGGCACCCCCACCAAATTAGCAACTTCCCTAAACAACCCCAACAAGTCACCACACTCCGGAGACCCAGCTTTCCCAATAAACAAATAATCGTCCAAATAATGTGTCCCAACGCTTCATAATCCACTCCACTGTGGTGCTAAATTTTTAGGCCGCACATGAGATGGAACATCCCATGGGCATAGCCTTGTCATAATAGAACTGACCCCCAAATGAAAACCCAAGCAGGTCAAAGTCCTTAGGGTGGACTGGCAAAAGGTGAAATGCAGATATGATGTCACTCTTTGCCATGAGCGCACCCCTTCCACATTCACGAACCAGTTCTACCACAACATCAAATGAAGCGTAGTGCACCGTGCAAATTTCATGCGGGATAGCATCATTCACAGAACACCCTCTGGGGTAAGACAAATGGTGAATAAATCTGTACTCCCCAGGGGCCTTCTTGGGAAAAATACCCAGTGGTGATATTCTTAAATTGTCCATAGGCAAACTCTAAAACGGACTGGCGACCCTGCCCTCTAAAACTTCCTTATTTATCTTCCACTCCACAACTTCCTCCAAAACCCATCACTGACTTCAAGTTTCACACAGACATGTGTTCATGAACCCCTTGAAATGGAATCTCAAAACTGCAACAAAACCCTTCAACGACATAACGAGCAACACCCTCTAATGGATAATCGACCAACAATCCCATAAGAACCCACCACCTAACTGGCGTTGGCACCCTTGTTAGCACTTGCCTGGGGGACACCCCCCTGGGAAGGGGCGCTTACCCCTCTGTCCCCCACTCTTCTGTCTAGGGCAGTTAGAGAAGGGGTGGGGGCCCCCACACTGCAGGCAGGAATGCCTAAACCTGCAACTGGCACAAAAACACCTAGACCCCTAGTTGAAGTCCCAGCATGACAGCATCAGACCCCCTTTTTTGGACGGTTCACCACGAAAATTATCCATTGGCTGTCCACCACCCTTCACTATCACATGGCTGCTGTCAGCCCTGGCCACGTCTTTTTCCTGTATGCATTCTATCCAGAGGTCACGGTCTTTTACATCCCATCTGACCTCTGGTGTGATGGAGGCATTCTGCCTAAAGGCCTCATCATACCATAGCCACCTGAACCCTTCCTTAGTCAAGTAGGCCCGCCTCAGAATATCAAAATATTTCCAGAGGGCCACCGCCCTCTCTGGAAAAGCCTGCATGACTACACCAGCATAAATTATAAATGCCGACTCCCAGTTAGCCCAGTTCCGATCTAGCTTCCTGCGCTTTGCGCTTTCATATTCCCTGGGCCCGGGCTTCGCATTGGGATCCGGCACAGGGTCACAAAACAAAATAGCAAACAAATCAATATTTATTTATTTATTTATTTATTTTATTTTATTTTGTTCAATTTGTATTCCGCCCCTCCTGCGAATAGCTCGGGGCGGCTAACTTCATCATAAAAACAATTTAAAAACAAAATATAAACCATCCATAAAAGCACTACAATAAGCTGGGATAAAAACAATAAATAAATAAGGGTGGGGGAAGATAATCCCCCCTCCCCAAAGACCTGGGTGAACAGCCAGGTCTTACAAATTCGCCAAAATGTCAAAAGGCTTAGGGTCAGGCGAGCCTGCTCTGAGGAAATTCCAAAGGCACGACCCAGGCACCAAGAATGCCCTCTCCATCGTGGCCCCCCCGCTTAACACGGGGGATCTCCAAGAAGGCACACCTGGTGGACTGAAGGAGCCGCTCTGGGGTGCGGAGGGCGAGGCAGTCCCTGAGGTATGAGGGGCCTCTTTCCATATCTTTTCACACATGGACTGAGTTAAGTGCACACCTATGGGAGCAGAAACCCTAGCATACCCACTAGCGCTGATGTAGCAGCAGCTGTTACCGCGCCGCTATTCCATTCCACCATTTCTGAATTGCCCACGCCACACCGCGGCTTTTCTGCTGACATTCCGCTAATTCTGCCGGCATTCTGAAAATTCAGAAACTATCAGAAAAATTGTGGAATTGTCGGAAACTGTCAGAAAACTGCTGTTCCGCTATTTTGTGGCAATCGCGGAAGTAGCAGAAATGTCATGTTTCAGCTATTTTGCGAAGCCTGTGGAAGTAGTGGAATGAAATTAGCGGAACTGCAGAAGTAGCGGAATGAAAGCCTCTGCCATGCCATACCACTAACTGTGGAAACGCTGTTTCCGGCAGAAATAGCTACCGCTGCAACATTCCGCTACAGCCCTAATACCCACCCCGCAATGGGGGTACCTCAAATGCAGGCGCTACTAGCGCCGCTGACATCCCTTCCATATCTTCAAGCCCTTCCTGAGTTTGCACTTGGGAAGCTTGACCTAGCCCAACCTGACCCTGGCTCCCTCCCGCCAATTTGGTGTGGCTAGCAGGACCTACCACCGATTGTGGGCGCCATACGTTATCCACCCACAACAGTCTGTTTGGGTCCTGCTGCACCCGCAGTTGGCCCAAACCACTCTGCCCAACCAATGGCACCCCTAGTGCCTGCTGCTGCACCCATGCCCCGCTACCACGCCCATGGTCCCCTCCCTTGCGAGGGTGAAACCTGGTTGGTAATGGGCAGTAACATGGCCTCACAGCTCCCTCCTTGTAATTGGGAACCCCCCAAACCTACACAGCCACCAGCAACTAACCCACTCTGCCTAACATACTCACCATCCTCCACGCTCGTAACCACCTGCGTGGGCAATCCGGCTTGGGTCGGTGTGACGGGAGGCACACTCGCTGTCGCCACCCGGCCCCCAGCCTCCAATAATGTTGCAATCCAGGATATCTGCTGCTCCATGCGGTCAACCTTTCTCGCGAGCTCCTCGACCACCTGGCTGCTTGCCCCATAGGCCACACTAGCCGCCACTGGCACACGTATGCCTTCACTCATGCTGGGTTGGGACAAAACAGAGCCAGAATTGCTGACCACCCAAGCTGACGCCGTGCTCCAATGCCGCCGTGCTCCCTGGGGCAGCACCCAACATGCCAGACTCAGCTAACCTCCCCATAACTCCATCCCACGCACTCATCCTGGCCTTGAGGGCCTGCAGCAATGCCTGCCCCTGCCCATCCTGGCACTCCTCCACAGATGGAGCCTGCACTGGGTGACTGGACTGCACTGTTGTCACGTACCCACCAGGGGGCGCAGGGCCCCCTGTTTGCATGCCAGCCCCAGCCTGCTTGAGCAAATCCCCCAGGGCAGATGGCCCTGCCAACTCTCCTGTCCCCTCCCCTTCCACCGTGGTGCAGACCCTGCTCCCTGCCATCATCAGGCCCTGGACAAGGGTCTACACTGCCTATCTGACAAGGTGGTGGGGGGCCAGACACATCCCTATTAACTCTCCCCCTTTCCCTATGTACAGCCCCCACCCTAACACCTGAGGGAGCAATGGCCCCTTTTGTCCCCTTTTTTCTGCTCATATCTGTAGCAGTACTGGCCAAATCCCGGCTCAGGGCTGCACCCCAGCTCTACATGATCTAGGGGGGGCACTCTTTCCTCTGATCCAGACACCCCGAAATGCCTCAGGGCTGCACCCCCGCTCTACACGATCTGGGGGGGGTATTCCCTCCTCTGATTGACACCCCCAAATGCCTCCTAAACGGGTCGCGGGGGGGTTGGGTGATCCCAGTTATGCAACCCAACTCCCAGTCACACACAGAGGGCCCCCCATTTTTCACTGCTCCTGCTGCCCGGAAATCAAGTCCAGGCCCCAATCCACAATGGACCAGGTGGGGGGGGCAGACCCTCCCACCGATCAACAGACCCCCCCTGATCGAAACCCAGAGGGGGTACTCCGCTGCAGCCACGCCTCTCCGGCACCAAACAGCTCCCAGACAACAAGGTGGAGGGGACACAATCCTCTGTCATGGCCCAGGAGAGCCACCAACCCACGTCCTCTTCTCTAGCGTACTGCCAACCGAATGACGGGCTGCGTGGTGCGCTACACCACATGGCCCGAACCGGCCAATCAGGAAGGCGCCTTTTCGTGCCTCTGTTTTTGCCTTGCAAGTCACAATCCTGAGCGGATTGCGGATTGCAATACTGCAGCCAGCTCAACCCTGACCTCAAACTGGCGGGAAGGATCAGCCCATGCCCCAATCCGGTGCCCCGTTCTTCCAGGAGGCGGGCAGAAAATCCCCCGCAGCACACAGGTCGCTTAGCGGGGGAATTATCTAAAATGCTAAAAATTACAGCAGATTTTTCTCTTTCTGAAAAGAGAGGCTCACTGCATAATCAAGCCTCTCTTGTAGACTCTGATTAGTGCTTAAATTGTAAAAAAAGAAAGAAGTGTCAAGGCTCAAACCTGCCCCCTGGAAGTCCAGTCCCTTAACCCCAAAAGCATAGGGGCTGGTGGAGCCACCCTCTCAGGACTTATGACTCACCAGCCCCCTAGAAATAACTTCTTTACCAGTTCTTGCCGAGGGATGGGTTAAGTTTGATGGGGGCCAGAGCCGAGGGTTGCCGCAGTCATCTCTCACCAGCTGTTTGGTGGCATGTCATGATCCCACCTCAGAAAGGGGGGAGAGGCTCTTTGTCCCACCCTCTTTGAGTATGGCCCTGCCTCTTCCTGGGTCAGAGGTTCCAGGAACGTAACAACTCTAGATGCAAGTGAGTGCAAAGAGTTTTGCTCTCAGCACCACCGGTGCTCTGACTGAGGGGATTCAAACCCCTCCCTCCAGGCTTAGCATTGTGACACATCCCCCTCAGGCTGGGAGCCCCGAGGTAGGCCACAATCATCACTGCCTGACTGGAAAAGTATAGAGCTGTCTACAAAAGAAACCAATAGCATCCTGTAGGAATCTAAAAATGCCCTCAAACCGTATGCAGTTTAATCGAGAAGGAGATCCTTTATATGAACCTTCACCATCCTGTTCTGCAGCAGGAATATACTCGAGGCCAGCAGGGTCCATATTTGGGACCTCCTAGGGAGATCAATCCTAGTGGCCTCAGGTCTGGTGCGCCTTAGGCCCTGGGATGGGCTATTTCTCTGGGGCCCTCTCTCTGCCCCCGGGGTGGCTACTTCCTGCAGGGCCTTGCCTCCTGCCCCCTCACTTTCAGTAAAGCACCAGTCCCTGAACCCCCCCTGCCCAAGGGGTGTGTGTGTGTGTGTGAAAGGGAGAGAGAGTGCTTGTGCGTGTGCCCATGTGTGCACTTGTGGAGGAAAGCCTGTGTGCGCGAAAACGTATGACACTTGTAAGCAAACACCAGACTGCCAACTGCTAAAGCAGTGGGGCTATAGGGGGCAGGGCCACGGGAGCCTCCCATTATATATTTGCCCTGCTGGGGCCTGAATTATACTCCTATATAAAATCCTTCAGACTTCTGTTCAATTTGATGTCTTTCCCCCATCCTGAGGGATGGGTACAACTCTGCTGGATTTGAAATTCAATAATGTTGTGTCTGTTTACAATCACGTCTCAATCCACCCCACAGTCTTTTTTTTTGTTTCCTAACTGCTTGAAACACAAGGCTGATCTGAAACGTTTCACTTTAAGGGGGGCGGGGGGCGGGGGGGAGGGGAAGCCATATTCCTGTTTGCAGATCAGTTCTCTCCTTGCTATCCATTCCCGTTGCCAGGGAAACCGCCAGCAAGGCAATAGACTAGATTAACAATTTGTACTATAATTACTCAATGAGAAATAACTAGAGCTGTATTTATCACTTGTTATCTACTCTTCCATTGACATTTTGTTCCAAACAGATGTAATCAAATGTGACGTGCGGACAATTGGAGTTTGGGGACATTTCTTCTTTGCTTAGTGGTCTGAAGCTTCCCCATGGTTTTGACCTGAAGGAGTGGGGTTATTCTGGAAGGGGATGTGGCAAAGGGACTTTTCCATCCCTTTCCAGTGTGGTGGTGCCGCTTTGGATCATTGGGATGGTGCAGTGCTCCAAAGGGATGGAGTCATGAAAGAAAGGGGAGCACAAATGGGCCGTCCCTACCCATTTCTGATGTGACCATGTTACAATGCTCCAAAGGGGGGCTCATGATGTTCAGTAGGGGCCTGGCCATGTCAGCAAGTGGGTGGGAGAATGCCTTTGCCCTCCCCTTTCTGATATGAACCCGCCACCCACCAATCGCTGAAGCCCCTCCAGGTCAAACCAAAAGGACGTCACACCAGTGCTCCAGAGTTAGCATTCGCTGCCTTGAAGCGTTCCGGGCACAACCCGGTGCTGACTTCGACCTATAAAGCCTTAAACATCCTGGGCCCTACATATCTAAAGAACCGCCTTCCTCCTTATGTCCCTTCTCAGCCGCTACGATCAGCTGAGAGTGCCCTGTTGCAGGTTCCATCATTGGCCCAGACTCTGGCTTGCAGAGAGGCATTCTCCTTGGCTGCTCCAGAGCTGGGGAACTCCCTTCTCTTGGAAGTTTGCCAAAGCCCTAGTCTGACCAACTTTTGGAGGCAGCATATTTAGTTGACCAGTATTTAACAGATATGGTTAGGATTTTGGAGGGGTGATTAGGGTTATCAAAATCAAATAAAATCAAATTTATTTAGCTGCGTGACCACTGGTCATTGCAAAACAGAAATCAAAAGACATACATATAATACAATTCACTAAAGCAAAAAACTTAACAGTTTAAAAATACACTTAAATGTACAACAGCTTTCTTAAAATACACACAAAAACACAATTCAGTACAATTACAGTTCAAAACACCTTCCACTC
>QEPC01004950.1:1038405-1056578 GCA_003113815.1 Sphenodon punctatus
CCCCCACCCTACCTCCCTATCCCTGAAACAAAAAGGGTCCCTCCAAAAAACAATAGCGTCCCCCCCCACCCCCTGCAGCCCCGAAGCGCCCCAAAGTGCCACACCCTTTGGCTGAAGCCCTTCGGCTCGCGGTCTGCGGCTCGCGGCCTGAAGCTCGCGGCCTGTGACGGAGCCGCTGGGCGCGGGGTTTTAAAGCGCCCAGCTACTTCCGGGTGGGGGAGGGGATAGGTCAGCCCTCTCGGCTAGCCTCTATGCTCCCCCCCAACCCCCAGGCACTCACAAGAACTTCTTTGTTTCCCCCCCTGAAGGTCCAGCAGCTCGGGGCAGATTGGAGGCAGCGATGGCAGCAGCAGTGGGAGTCCTCCTCCACCAGCGGTGGCGGCAGCAGATGGAAAAGCCCCGCACAGCACAGCAAGGTGTCCCAGCACAGGTAAGTTCTCCCTTTACAGGAGCCACTGGACGTGGGGTTTTAAAGCGCCCAGCTACTTCTGGGTGGGGGAGGGGATAGGTCAGCCCTCTTGGCTAGCCTCTATGCTCCCCCCAACCCCCCGGCACTCACAAGAACTTCTTTGTTTCCCCCCCCTGCAGGTCCAGCAGCTCGGGGCAGAGTGGAGGCAGCGATGACAGCGGCAGCGGGAGTCCCCCCTCACCAGCGGCGGTGGCAGCGGATGGAAAAGCCCCGCACAGCACAGCACGATCTCCTGCCTCTTTCTGAGGTGCTTCCAGCGGGTATTGTGGGTTGTTGGATCCCTGCATTTACCTGCATTTTGAGGAGTTGCAGTTGGTGTTTTCGCTGTTTGTCATTTTCCTCCTGTTTTATTTTCTCCAGTCTGAGCTCATGTTCCATCCTCATTCTGGCCATCTCGAGTTCAGGGTTTGAGCCTCCTCCCTCTGGTTGCCGGTCAGTTGGAAGGGGGTGTTGAGGCACGTTTGGCAGGGCATCTCCATCTCCTGGTTGCTGGTCAGATGGAGAGGGGCCTGGAGGGGGATTCGCTGCCCCTGCTCCATTCCCATCCATTCCATTCATGCTCATTTCAAACTTCTGGATAAACTGCTTCAGTTGCTGCTTAGTTTTCCCTTCTGTTTGGAGGTGTCTGGCTTGTGCCTCTTTTTCCAATTCTGGCTTCAAGAGCTTGGAGAAATGCTTTGGCAGCCCTATTTTGATATCTGTCCCTGACCCAAAATTAAAATTAAAACAACAAACTTAGCACACTCTGTTCAAGGATCTGCTTCTTCCATTTCCGTTGCACACAGCCCTCTTGAATTAGTTTCTCTCTCTGGCTAATTCAAGTCTCCCTCAGGGAAACTCCTTTGTCACTCAAGGGCCCGATCCTTCCCGTTTACAGACTCTTTACTCTCTGGGTTCGCAAGAGCTTGAGGGCTCTTGTTGCTCACTTGTGTTCCAATGTTAGACATAGACACTTCTTCATAAAGATAAGAAGTAAGTGTATTGATTACATAAGCAAGATAGTTGATACAGAGTGGTTACTAGAAATCAAAGGTAAATATAACGCATTCCTGATCTATACTGGTTGAGTTCCTAAATCAGCATCTTACCCTATAAAGGTCCATAAGCTTCTGGTTCCTCAGTCATAGGTGTAGAATGACTGGGCACTGGCTTCTTAGTGGGTAGAGAGCAAAATCATGCCTTTCAGTTCATGGTTTCCCCAGCCTCGCTGCTGGCAGGCGTTCATATGCAGATGTAACTGCTGAGGTGGCTCTTGGAGAGAACTCCCTCAAGGTGACTTACTGGCCTCTTTAAGTAGTCTTCCTCCTCCTTTGTCTCTGTTCCTGCCTTTGGGGAGACCTGAAATGTGACACGTAGGCAACCCAGGCAAACATAAAGGTCCATCTACATCTCAACAGGGTTCTGTCTGGCAAGTGTTCCCAAATACACATTTTTGGTATCTCTTTGCATTTCCTGTATCTTAGTGACATATCACAGTCCTAATTTGAGTTTTACAGTTCTCAATTGTAACATTACATACATGTGGAACCTTTTGCATTACATATTTACCAGACTTGTAGTCTACATGTAGTCCCATGTTACACGTGTGTGACCCTATGTTTCTCCATTACAGGGTGCCCCATTGGAGCTGCAGCCCAGACACTGCATGTGTTTGGAGTGGGGGAGGGCTGTCTGTGGTTCTGGGTGGGTTTAGGGGGCAAGATCAGCCACCCCAAACGTCACTTCAGGATTTGCTAGCTCTGTTGTTTAGCCACCTCTGCATCCCTGGCCCCCAAGCCGAGGTGCCTGCTGTGCAGGATCAGATCAGAATGACCTTCCACTCTCTCCCTTCCACAGGCCTTGCCTCTGCCCACCAGATCAGCTCTGAACATGGCTGACCAGTCCACTCACACTGCCCCCTGGGAGGTGCAGTTCCCTCTCTTTCCCCAGCACTGATAGGCTCTGGCAAGCAGTGCCTGCTGGGAGTTGTAGTCCCCAGTATTCAAGACTGTTTGCTTTTAAACAGTCTCTGCATTACACATAGAATGTTCGCAAGCACTCCACACTCAGGATGGTCTCCATAGGCTAACATTGAATTTTCAAGATGTCATAATTTAAAAACTACTAACCGGATTTACAAAAAGTAAACCAAAGGCACATCCCCACAAGCCTCCCAACCAACACAAAACCCCTTTACCATGTCAAGATAGAGACGGTCTAACTTGAAAAAACAGGCTTTCAAAGCGCACTTTTCAAACTGTGATATCTCAGCTGTTATCCAACCAATTCAGTTGACATTTGGACAGCATGAACCGCGTACTCCAATGATCCTTCACCAGAAAGTTCACGATCCGAACTTTAATCATGCCAATTGTATAGCAAATAGAATATTGGGGTTTTATAATGGAGGGTGTAATACACCGTAACTATTTGAGCGCTCCAGCGCTCTAATAATTCAGTAAAGTAACATACTGTCCAAAGAAGCAGTTTAAATAGAGTAGCTTTTGAAAAGCTTTGTTAGACTGAATCTGTTCTTTTGCTCTGTACTGTGTATATCACAAAGTCACCAAAAACGTCATATTTGCTATTTTTGTCCCCATGGTAAAACTGTGATAAAATGTAGTAACATATGTCCTGTTTGATAAGGAGGACTAGATGGAAATTTTCTTTTTACTTCAGTGGCTTTCTGCATTTGGTGAAAATGTAGTTCCTATCCTTGCCAGCACTTAGATTACATAAAATAGGAAGGAACTCAGCTGTAGTCATTGCAAACTATGGGCCCAGTCCTGCTTCCTTCAAAATCAATAGAAGTTGAGCTATTGGCTCCAACATCAGCAGAATCAGGCCCTGAGTCCACTTGCTTATCCCAGAAAAGCCTGGAGAGAGACTGAATTTCAAGGTAGAGGATTAGAAGCGTAAGCCTCTTCATCCTCGCACACTTCCTTGGCCTTATCCCAGACAGCTTGAATGTGGCAGCGGAGAATAAATCCTTGCTGCAGTAGAGGGTAGCTTTGAAAATTGTTCTTGACTAGGTCACTCCTTATCAACAACTTATTTGTATTGGGGAAATGCAGTTTTTTACATGATTTAATCCCAGACTTCAAACACTAAATCACCTAGTACTAGCAAAAATATTTCACCCCTCTTGCATTTGTTTTCTAGGGTTCATTGTCAGTGCTCAATAAATAACCTAAAATTAAAGTGTCTTAGAGTGTAGGAATGGTGATTTCTCAGCTTTCCAACTATCTGTCAGAGGCTGCAGTCCTGAACCCATTGAAATACCCCTTAATGGGTGAGGACTGCACCCTTGAAACAGAGTTCCCCTTCAGTAACTACACAGTGTTTCAAAATGTGTTCTCTGATTAGCAAAATGGTAGTATCAATGCCACTTTGCTAATCAGTGAGACTGCAGAGACTTCCATAATGTTGACAGTTATTGCTTAGGAACCACATGGGACTCTATATGTTTTCAGTAACTTCCTCCATCAGACTTCTGGATTATTGAACGTAATACAAAATGGTACATTCCCTGTGCATTGTTCAAACAATTCAATAGTAAGAATTATATGCCTGATATAAACTCTGACAGTGGTTTCCAAATTCTTGTCTGTGATCCCATTTTGAGACTTATCTCAGACAGCAATAAACCCATGAAAAGTGTATTTAGTATTGACTATGATCATGACCTCATTAGGTGTCCTGATGTACAGTTTGGGAACCTTTCCTTTATGGGATGGTTCAGAAACTGCTGGGAATCAAGAGATCAGGCTGATTTTTCAGTTCTGCCACAGATTCCACATCAGTTTCCCACCTTTTAGCCATTTACTATTATTTATCATTTTTAGAAATCTTTCAGTGTTCAAGGTGCTTTGCAATTCTTATCTAGCTCATCCTCCCAACAACCCTGCCTGGAAGGTCATTATTATTCCAGTTTTACAGATGGGGTACTCAGGCTGGGAGATAGTGACTTACCCAAGACCACCCAGCAAGTTTAGAGCCAAGATGGGATTTGAACCCTTGTCTTCCAGGTTCAAGTCCAATGTCGTACTGACCCAGCAATACTGGCTCTCATTTTGACTGTAAACGCTTTGTGGCAGAGATTCTGTTTAACTATATTCAGGGACCTGCGTTCACTGTGTTTTCCCCATTGCCACCAATGGGGAAGATGCAGTTTAGGGTTACCATACCTCCCCTTTAAAACTGGACACATCATAAGCATCCTCTTTTAAAGGGGAGGTATGGTACCCCTAAGTGAATTCAAGTCTCTGACTATAATATATGTTTGCCCAGTGCCTGCCTAGCACAATGAAGTCCTGTTATGGTTCCAGTAATAATGATCTCATCCATGCCGTAGTCATCTCATGCCTTGACTATTGTAACCTTCTCCTCGCTGGCCTTTCCTGCTCCCATCTTTCTTCCCTCATCTTTGTAAAAAAACCTCTGCTGCCAGGATCATCCACCTAGACCGTCACTTTGACCACGTGCAGCCTCTCCTCTCTCCACTAGCTCCCTCTTCCTGAGTGTATTCTGCACAAGCTCCTCGTCTTCACCTACAGAGCCCTTCACAACCTCGCTCCCACCTATCTCTGCCCTGATCTCCCTCCGAATCCCTGCTCGAGCACTCCGCTCCTCTTCCATCCCCTCCCTCACCCTCCCATGCCTCCCCTGCTCCGCCAACCGCCTTCATCCCTTCTCCCTCGCTGCCCTGACACCTGGAACTCCCTCCTGCCCTTGTCCGCCTTGCCCCCCCCCTCCACACCTTCAAGTCCCTCCTCAAAACCCACCTCTTCTGCCCCACCCTTCCTAACTCCTGCTAAGCATCCCCACCCAGGTTTATCCTCCACCTGTTATCTGCAAACTCCCAATTTATTGAAACCAAGCCAAGAACAGGTACCTGAGCTCTCCCATCCTCATGAATGTTGCATCCCTTGTCTCTCCCTCTGTCCCCCCTTCCCTGTCTCCCCTCCCCCTGTCTTTAGATTGTAAGCCCTCGGGCAGGGACCGTGTCTATCTTATTCTTTGTAAAGCGCTGGGTACATCACTGGCACTGTATAAATGCTAATAATAATAATAATAAAATATTATTATTATTATTATCATCTGTGGGATCAGTCCACTGTTCACTATCTGAAAGGACTTTGGAATTTTGGTCTGTGGCATGATGGATTTCAGGCATGGGCTAGTTCCTCAACAGCCCTCAAAGAGGAACATGATCCTGCTTGATCCAGCAAAACAACTTTTAACTTCAAGCACATTCCCAACTTCAGTGGGAATAGTCAAATGCTTGGGCACATGCTTTCTTCTTTAATATTTTCTCTGGACCAGGTTAGAGTATCATGCAGGACACTAAGCCAGTGATGGTGGAAGGGTAATTTCAGATGTGCTGGACCTGGATCCATCTCGGATCCTGGTCAGTGATGAAGTTGGCCATCCTTTAGACATGCCGGCTTCCATCACACCAGGGAATCTTGGAAGGGGTGGGTCCATGCGGTACAATGTGCAGCCACATGGCCATACACCCCATGCTCCTCTGGAAGCCCACCCTCGGCAAGACAGGCAGGTGCAGCAGTCAATGCAGTCACTGTGCCCAATCCTGTACCGTGGTCAGGGCCACGATTCGTGATGGGCCAAGGTAATGGATGTTACTTTTGGCCCATCATGGCTCATGACCACGCTAACCATGGTTCTGGGGATGGGGCTGGCCCCATCCCCAGAACCGTGGTTAGCTTTGACCCCCGTCAGAGATTCACTGTGGTGAACATCTGGCGGGGCTCGAACAGATGTGTACGGGATCACAGCCACCACCCTGAATCCACTATGATTCAGGGTGGTTGACTGTGATCTCGTCACGTCTGAAATTACCCGAAGATACAGACTCTGCCATATAACGGCAGCAGGGAGCGTTCTTAAATTATTTGCTCAATAATAACTGGATGTTGGCTTATAAATCCCTTGGCTTTAGTCTTCAGAGTTTTAATCCAGAGCAAGTAGTTCATGTTATCTTGTAAATAGGGAGGTGCTTTCTATTAATCATTCTACAATCTATACATTATTTTAGAACTTCAGGCTGCTGTGTGGCTTCCCCATGTCTAGAAATTTCTAAAATAATTTCCTACTGTTAACATTCCCATTCTTTGTCAATTTCTCAGATTTCATACAGGCCCTCCAAAAATGGATTGGTTGGTTTAACCCCATAAGCATTCAGACTAAGCAAAACCACAGAAGCATGCCAAACCACCGGCATGGCTTGGCCCTGAACCCCTATCCTTTGGGGTCTTGTAGTGGCCCCTTGCCCTTCTGTACTATCATCTCAGCTTCCCAAATTCTGCCCATTGCTCTATGGAGCTCTGTGTTGTGTTTTCTTAACTGCACCTGATCTCTGGTGCAGCCCTAGCCCTGCCTGCTGATTGTCTTCCAGTGGGCATAAAGCCTGTTGGGAACAACAGGGTGCTGGTGGGACTACTGTTGCCTTCCCTGTTCCTGCCCAGTCATGCCAGTAGCCCTGGAGATATAGCCTAGCCTGTATGGCTCTTCTCCTTTGGTTAAGCGACTCTCCTGTTGTTGTTGCCCCCTACAGACCCTGTCCCCTAGACCCCCTCCCCTTGGAAGTCTTAAGTCCCACTTCTATGCTCTGGTTTGGTGCCTCTCTATTGTAGCCTCATACCCTGGCTCCCCTTGGTGAAGTATGACCCCTAGCCTTGCTATTGTTAGGGATGTGCGAACACCGGGGGGTTTGGGGTTCGGCCGAACCCGAAACCGTTCAGTTTGGCCTGTTTGGCCCGAACGGTTTTGGGGGGCCAAACCCGTTCAGGCTGGGAGGGGGGCAGTTTCCCCTCCCTCTTCCCCCTCCAGGCTGCATGGGTGGAAGGGGCACCAGGGAGCACATCCCACTCCCCACCCTGCCCAGTCTCGTAATTTTTTAAAAACCCTTCCTCCCCAGGGATCACCCTACCTGGTGGTGCCGGGGCTCCGACCCCAGGTCCGGTGGCGGTGGGTCTGGCAGTGGGAGGTCCGTTGGCGGCAGCGCTCCAGAGTGCTTCAGGCTGCTACTAGGTATTCTGGTTTGACCCAGAAGGCCTAATAGCGGCCTGAAGCACTCCAGAGTGTTGCCGCTAGTGGACTCGCCAGCGAAGCCCCGGCACCACCAGGTAGGGCGATTCCTGGGGTGGAGGGGTTAATTTTTAAAAAAATTTTACAAGGCTGGGCGGGGGGGGGAGGTGCTCCCTGGTGCCCCTTCCACTCACGCAGCCTGGAGGAGGGAGGGAAAACCGGGTTCCTCCTTGCCCCTGCTCGAACGGGTTCAGAACCTGAACTTTGTTTGGCCAGTTTGGGCAGGGGGCTGCTAGGATTCGGGGTGTTTGCGAATGGGCTGAACACCCGGAGTTCGGGTCAAACCCCTAACTTCCAAATCATGTTCGCACATCCCTAGCTATTGTACCCTCATGTGGAGTTAAGTCTTGTTGCTTCTGAACCCTGTTGTTTTATCCCTGTGAGTTTGGTTGCCTTTGAAGCCTGCCTTCTCTTCTCTGTCCTGTACCTTGTGCTTGCTAGCCTTGTTGCCTCCGAGCCTGCTTTCCCCTTCCCCCCACCCCTTTACTCCTCTAGTACTCCCCCTGTCCAGGTTTAGCTGTATATCCCCATGGATTGTTAAGCCATGGTGTTTTGAAGGTCTGCTGCCTTCTCACTGCCTGGAATAGGGGCACCATAGTCTCTGAAGCCTGAACTAGGGGTCGTACCAGAGGCCAGGTGCAGTTAACAAGGAGACACGACACAGAGCTCCGCGGAGCAATAGGCAGACTTTGGAAAGAAGCTGAGATGGTAGCAGAGCATGACAAGGAACTGCCACAGGACCCCAAAGGATAGGGATTTAGGATCAAGCCCTAACAACCACCCACAAGAAAGAGCTCAGAAAACCTGTCATTTCCTAGAATCCAAAGGCTGTGTCTCTCACAAATAATACAAATGCATTTCCCTAGCCCTCAGGATCTCAGTGAGAAGTATAAAGACATTATTTAAAAATGGTTTTCAATTATTCATAAACTCCTGTCTGCAATACCTGAGGCTATGAAAGAATGCAGTTAGAAACACAATTGGTTTGGGGTTTTTTTCCTACTGTGAATGAAGACTTTTTTCTTGTCTTGCATGTTGTTTCACCCAGGAAATTGTCCACACACTGGCCATTTGCATTTGGATTCCTTCTAGAGGTGTGCACCAGAGGTCTGTCTTTTTTCATTTTCATTTTTTGTTTTTGTTATTTAAATCTGTCATGTTCATTTTCATAAATATCAAAATTTCGTTTTCGTTTTTGCTTTCGTTTTCCATTGGTTTCAATGGAAAACACATTTTCAGGTGTACTTTTTTTTGTTTTTCATTATATTTGGCTGACACTTTGCTGGATTGTACCTCCAATGGAAGGCATTAGGTGTACCAAATTCCAAAAAAATTGGATAAAGGAATACAATTTTATAAGCAGTTGAATTATATTATTTTGCAAAAATCTTTATATACATTCTTGGCTGTAACTTCTTTGCCTCACATTTAATGTAGATGAAACTTGGTAGGTGTATACCCCTTCCCATATTTACTATCTCTGTCAACTGTCAGAAGGATTGTGTAAAGGGTCCTGGTGGTATAAGCAATTAACTTCTAAATGTATGTCTGATTGTAACATCTTTGTAGTCCAATCAGTGTACATGAAATTTTGAGGGCTGTATCTCACTCTTTAATGATCATCTCTACCAAATATCAGAAAGATGTGATAAAGAGTCCCAATTGTATATGCCTGCACAGCATATGCAGAGAAGGAGCCTATCCCAGGGTCACTGTGGTATAAGATCAGTTTGTGATGCCAATTGGTCAGCAGAAATGTCAACCAAATATCTTCATTCTGTGCTGTGACCATCCCAACATCTCTCCCCCACTTGTTACTGGGAAGTCGGAAGAATCTATTTAGGAAAAAGTCAATAGAGAGTCTCTTATGTCCTCTGTTACCGTGCTGCAGGATGTGATTGTGATGATAATTGGCTAGCCTGGATGTCCCAGGCTTAAGTCCCAGTTATGTTCCTTCTATGCCCGCCTGAGGGCTGCCCCCTATGCTTCCCTCAAAGCCACTACCAATTTGGTCCTGTAAAGTTGGAAGCATGCAGTAATTGGCCAGTGAATGTGTCTGTCAGTGTTTTGGGTTGCTCCACATCCTCCCTCCTACAGTCTCCCTCCCCCTGCTATGCCAGGTGTCTGCCTCTGACTGGCACTGCATGTGCTGCTATTTAACTGAATAATGGTCTTCAAGGGGACAACTTCAATTGCTTATAAAATTGGGTCCCTTAACCTTTGTCAAATTGTCCTGTAGTTTGGAAGAGATGACAGGGAAGATATGTGATACAGTCCTGACAAATTTCTTGTAAAGAGGATGGAATATAAAAGTGTTACAGCTGGAAATGCCTTTTCAAATTTATGTCTTATAACATCAGGACCCTTTATCCAATCTTTATGAAAATTGGCAAGAGTGTTAATCTTGTGGAGGGACATAATATTCATGGGTTCCATGCAAATTGGATGGAAGATAAAGAAGTTGTAGTCACGAATTTTGTGTGGAGCTTTTCTTAAAATCACAATATTCAGTTTGCTTCTAAATCGGTTTGCTTTATCTAACGTTTTTGAAAATTGGTACACATAGTGCCCTCCATTGGGGGTACAATATCCCCAAGGTTCATCAGAATTGAATAAGAAACAAAAATGTTATAGTCAGAAATATGTGTTTCAGTGTTTTCCCTTTATTTAAAAACAAAGTTATTTTTGTTTCTATTTTCATTATTATTATTTGTCATTTTCATTATTGCAATAATGGTAATGAAAATGACAATTTTCATTATTGTTATTGCAATAACAGAAATGACATGCACATCTCTAATTCCTTCCAAGATTGCAAAGTCTGAACTGCAAAGATGGATGAATCGAAAGTGTCAGTTATGTTAGCCATGTTTGCTTCTTATAAAAGAAGTAATGGTGTGTTTTCTCCTAATGTAAGCATCCTGTAGTTTAAAGTGTTATAGTACTATCTTGTGTGGGGGGAGGGGGGGATGGGACACAAGGGAGGTGTGAACATCAGAAGAGACAAGGATAAACTAAACTAAACTGCCTAACTGAGTCAGACCAATGGTCCATCTTAGCCCGGTATTGTCACAACCTGACACGGCAGCAGGGTTTTCAAATTCAGGTCCAAATCTGGCTCTTCCAGAGTCTCTGGCAGGGGCCATCCCAGCGTGCTACCTGAGACCCCGCCAAGCCCCCAGCAGAGGTCTCCCCCAGGTGTGCTACCAAGGGTCCTGAGGTGGAGATGCCGGGAATTGAACCTGGGACCTCATACATGCAAAGCACGTGCTCTTACCACTTGAGCTATGCACCCCCCCCCCCCCAATACATTCATGAGGTTGAGAAGTTGCAGGTGCATGTGCTTCACTTAGTTACAGGGAACTATATTCTGAGTGAGTGGGAAAGAGGATGCAGTTTCATGGGGCTAGGGAAGGCCTGACGGAAGAGGTAGGTTTTCAGGAGGGATTTTCAGGCTGGGAGGGAGCAGAGCGAATGTATCTAGGGAGAGAGTCCCAAGCATAAAGGGCAGCAAGAGAGAAGGGGTGAAAATTATTAGATCAGATCGGATCTAATAAGCAGTTCTGAGTTTAAAGCAGGGCTGGAACTTGGATTGCCTCACTCACACGCAACAGCGATCCAGGGCTTATTGTACAGTTTCCAGGGGCCCGGGAGCATCCGATTCTAGCAGCTTTGTATGTGAATTCACTAGGGGTGGGAAGTTCGGATCTCCCAATATCCGATACTGCCAGTGTTGGGCAGTATCGGGGATATCGGATACATCCGAGATTTTCCCGTACCGGTGCCAGATTTTTACTGGATTTTTTTTACATTGCGGCCATTCAACTCAATGGCTGCAATGTAAAAAAAAACAACCAAGAACCAATTTCCCTTTCCCTCCTCCCCTCCCAGGCTGCGTGGGTGGAAGGGGGGACACCCCCCACCCACCCTGTCCAGTCTGGATTTTTTTTTTTTAAACCGGACCTGCGGGCGAGTCCGGGCCACCACCGCACTGCTGCTGGCTGCCCAGCAGCAGCCAGGGTTGTTGTGCTGAAGGTGGAGGCAGCTCTCCTCCAGGAGCCCTTCCAGTCCCAACTGGGGCAGCACCACTCTGGGTTAACCCCCCCATCCGCCTTTTACCTGGGCTGTGGGTGGCGGCGGCAGCAGCAGCGCGGCATGGGTCTGGCGGAGGCTTCAGTGCTGGCTTCACTTCAGTGCTTCACTAGGCCTTCTGGGGAAACCCGGAAGTTCCCTGGAAGACCTAGTGAAGTGCTGAAGTGAAGCCAGTGCTGAAGCTGCCGCCACCACCCACAGCCCAGGTAAAAGGCGGATGGGGCGGGGGAGGGTTAACCCAGAGTGGTGCTGCCCCAGTCAGGACTGGGAGGGCTCCCGGAGGAGAGCCACCTCCGCCTTCAGCATCAGCACAAAAGCCCTGGCTGCCGCCGGCCAGCCGGCGGTGGTGCGGCGGTGGCCCGGACTCGCCCACAGGTCCAGTTTAAAAAAAAATAAAATCCAGGGTGGGTGGGGGGTGTCCCCCCTTCCACCCGCACAGCCTGGGAAGGGGGAGGGGGGGTTAATTGATCTCAATGGGGACACTTCCCCATTGAAATCACAATGAAAAAGACCCGGTACCGGTAAAACCGGTTTTTTTGAAGCTGGTAAAACCGATACCCGTTTTTTTTAGTTTGGTCCCACCCCTAGAATTCACCCAAGCTCTCCTGCTTCTCATTCCACTTAGTCTCTTCTTGTTCTGCCATCTCACCATTGTCCTCTCAAGTGCTTTTCCTGGGAGACACCCAAGAATGAGGCACCTGAGGCTTGAATGTTGGTCATCTTGTTTCTCTCTCCTGAAAGGGGGACTTTGACCCCCTTGAAAGAGGGAACAGCAACCTGAGGGGTGGGGGGACTCTCTCCTAAATAGGGACCGTTGGGAGGAATGGGATATGAATAGCTTCCATTTCTTGTAGTGTAGTTTTTCTACACTCAAGAACTTCTGTATAGTACTGAGTGAGCACTAATTACCTCAGTGTGCTATGGCCACTTGGGTGGGTGCAATCCTCCACCCGTTGACATTAATGTCAAACTTCACTGGTTTTAATGGTGGAGGATTGCATCTTAGGTTCACGTAATGTAAAAGTGATATCCACACGGCACTATGGATATATATATGATGGCCTCATATTCTACAGAGTTGCCTCAGAGTGGAGAAGGCCTCCAGCTCTGGCAAGTTGGGGAGTAAAACTTCATGTGTTTTCCTTTGGCAGGAAAGATGATGTGCTCAGCTGTGAAGAATTTAAAAATCCATACAAAAGATCAAAAAAGAAACAAATGAAATAATTACTTGAAAATTAATTTGAGGGGCTTAGGTGAATGGGAAGAGAACATCATTTTAACCCCCTTTGGAGGAAGTACTATAAAATATTTTCTGGTGTAAAATGCTATAGAATTTAATATGAAATTATAACCTTTCTGTAAGATTTCTAATTTTAAGGTCAGACGCTGCCACCTTTACGTCTACTAAGGAGGGTTTCTTTCACTAATTGCAGGATTGTAATTTGCTCCCGTAAGTTAACTGCATGTGTGATTGCACTATTCCGCATTCATCCCACGAGTTATACGTTGAATGCTTGTGCATTACCAGGGGGTATTTTCAGATGTGACGGGCCATTCGGCCCACCACGCTGAACCCTGGACCGGGATCCATCTTGGATTCTGGTCCGTGATCAGACCGGCCGTCCTTTAGACGTGCCAGCCTGATCTCTACTGGGGTTCGGGGAGGGGGCGGGGCTGCGTGGCACAACATGTGGCCGCCCAGCCCTGCCCCCGCATGCTCCACCGGCCGCCCACCCTCGGGGAGACGGGTGGGTGCAGCAGCCAATCAGGCGGCTGCACCTGATCATGTACCGCGGCTGGGACCACGGTCAGGAATGGGGCGAGGTAACAGACATTACCTTCACCCCATTCCTGATCCATGGTTCAGCTAACCACGATTCTGGAGGTGAGGCCGGCCTCCCCTCCAGAATCATGGTTAGCACTGAACCCCGCCAGAGATTCACTGTGGTGAACATCTGGCGGGGCTCAAATAGATGTTACGGCGCTCACAGCCACCACCCTGAATCTGCTGTGATTCGGGGTGGTTGACTGTGATCATGTAATGTCTGAAAATACCCAGCGTCTGAAATCCTACTCTTAGGGCGCTTTTAAACGAGACAAGAAACGCGGCTGATCCTTTGATCAGCCGCGTTTCTTTGCGCTCGTTTAAATTACAAACTTACATTTAAGCCGGCGCTCTTCTGAGCATCAGACCCGGCGTAGAGAGAAAGGCGGGGGGGATATGCCGGCACTTAACGATCCCGCTTGTCAGCGGGATCGTCTAAAAGCGCCCTTACAGTGACAGGAGCTATGGTTGTGCAAAATTGTGAATGTGGGACTACCTGACAGTATTAAAATCTCAGAATAGCAGACGTGGAAACCAGCAAACCAGCAGGACGGAGCCATGGTTCATTCCTGGCTAGTTAATTTCACCCAGCTTGTTAATTTCACCTTGCTCTGCTGCTGTCTTGTTAATTTCACCCAGCTCTGCCACGGACCTGTTAATTTCAATCCACTGCCAGCTTTTGGATTTCAACCCCAGTCTGGAAGTCAGTTGGGCAGCAGGAAGGGGGAGAAAAAAAATTGTATGAAATTTGCACTTGTGAGAATGGTAGATCCCACAATTAGTGAAATGTGCAAAGGAAAAAAATGGGTAGCCAGAAAATAAATTGCACAATCTTAAGATTGTGGGAACAAGAAAATCATGGGAGCCACCGTCTTGTGTGAAAGAAGACAATAATTCTTTTCTGGGAATAGCGCCACTGAAATCAGCAGAATAAAGATTACCACTACTACCGTTACCAACAGCTACTCAGGGAGTTAGAGTCTGCTTAACATGATAGGACAACCTTCCAACATTAAAGTCAGTGCGAGTTTTGCCATTGATTCAATGTTTGGAAGATTTACACCAAGAATATGGGTTGAGGAATCTGATTCTTGTTAGAAAACTTGTTGTGGAAGGAAACACCAGATCATGCCCTTAAATAGGGTCTTAAAAGTTCTTAGCATGTGAGAAAAAGTAAGGTCTTTAGCTGCTTTTACATGGACTACTGTACTCACGCATCTGCTCCGCCTCACTCCCTGGTGACTTGACCGTTTAAAGGCGGGTCTCGCAGGCGTGAGGAGGAGCAGACACTGCTTGCTCTGGGCCAGCTCCATGTGCAGTGCTCCAGAACATCCCAGAGCACTGCAAATGGAGCCGGCCACCCATACCCAGAGCAGTAATTCGTCTACTCAGCGGATGGGCTGCTGTAACTCTGCTTTAGCCCGGGGATTACCCTGGCAATGCCATAGAACTGCGGACGGCACGGCAGCTTAGAGTGGCAGCCGATCCGCCCACATTAACATTAAATAAGTAACTAGTAACTACAGCTTTTGTAACTAAGCCAAGCACGTGCACCTGAGACCTCACGAGTTCATATATGTATCCTTGTCTCTTCCTATGTTTCCTCCCCCCTTTCTCTCCCCCCCCCCCAATCTCTCTTAGATTGTTAGTGGGGCAGGGTCCGTGTCTCTTTCTTACAAAATTGTAACGTGTCCGGTATGATGCTGGCGCTATATAAATGCTTAATAATAATAATAATTAATAATAACAACAATATAATATGGTGTGACAAAGGGGTTGTCGTGCAGGTGGATTGCGGGCCATAGCAGCTGCTGAGTCCATTTAAACCCGGAGCTGTCAGGGCTGAGTGTGGGGTATGTGGTGCTGACCACACCCAGAGCAGGACTGGGAGTGGTCTGTCTTAAGACACCCGTTGTTAGACATCTTGGTTTTGAGGCTGGTTGCTAAGAAACAAGCAAGGTCCCTGACAGAGATGATGTCCAAGTCAGAGAGAGCCTGAGCGCAGCAGAAAAGCTTGCTCTCCACCTTGGTTTATGGTTAGTCAATTCCTGAAGTTGGGTTGTTCCCAGGACTTCATACTGGGCTGAGATTCCAGAGAAAATGGTTTGCCTACAAGCTTTTTTTACATTTCTTCAGTGATACTGTAATAGCATATCTCACTGCAGGCCCAAGCTCCCCCATCTCACCAGTGCCCCAGAGTCCATCCATCTCTTTCACACAGTCCCCATTATCAGCCTGACCTTCGCTTGGGCAGCTTGCCATCCCATGGCTCTCAAGGTCTCCCCACCAGCTCCTCTGTTCCAGCTGTCTCAGGTTTCAGGATCTCCCCACCAACTCCTGCTGTCTTGAGTTGGTTGGTAGTGCTCTGCCTCGGTTCCCAACTGGGAAGTCAGAGGCTCAGCTACTGCTTGTCCACGGCCCTATGGCCGCACAAGGGAGCCCACCAAACCACCCCACAGGCTAAATCACAGCTTAGCCCATGCTCTCTGTTGTTACTGGCCGGATCCAATTCTTTATGCAGTCTCGATGCTCGGCCTGCGCCTGCCTCAATCTTCACTTGTGGTTCCTCACCCCTTCTGCCCAGGTGCTATCTGTCTCAGCCACTTTTGATCAAGCTCTTAGGCAGCCTCGCTGCTTCAGCCCACGTCAGTCTTGGGTGTTCCCCTTTGCGGCTTCCAGCCACTGCCACTCCCCACGGTTTTCTCCTCCTGCCCAGGTAGATTTGCCTTTTTCTCCCACTTGAAACTACCTCTAGCCCTGCTGGCTAAATTATTTAAAGGACCAGACTCTGGAGCAGAGCCAGCACCGCTGCTTTGTTACACTCCTTCCCAGGGAGGGCAGTCGGGTTTTACTCATAAAACCTGACTCAATCACATCACCCTCCCTCCTTCCAGCAACTTCCATAATTAATCCCAAGTTTCCACCCACTGGGTTTAAACTCTATAGGGGCTTAGACTTGGAGGTTTCTGTTTCAGCAAGGTATCGGGCACTCCCGGGCATATGCTGGGAACGCATCTCAGCTGGGATCCTGAGACACCCGTGACCCATGTGTTCCTAGGAATATTACTCTGGGACTTTGCCCCAGACAATCTCTTTATATCCAGTTTCCGGGCACTATCCCCCCAGGACCATCTAAACTCCATTACATTTTCTTGGATCTGGTCACGGGCCCCTGACCCTCTGCAACCTTCCATGTTAGGGTCTTTCAGATGTCCCTCCTTTATTTTTCTGGGCTCCCCACCCTACACTAGAGCTCCCCGCTCATTCAGGATCCTCAATCTCCTCCGTTTCCTAATTTACCCGGGACTTTCTGTCCCATTCCCATATCCAGTGACCCCTGTCTGCTGCGTAGGGGACACCAGCCTCCCATCATCCCACACAGCTGGCCTCTGAGTAAGACTCCTGGCCTATTTCTGTCATTACTTTCAGTTCTCCTATTTTAATGGGGATATTGCCCCCCTGCCCCCCGATCCTTCCAACTACCCTTCCTGGGATCCTCTCGTTTTATCAGGGTCTACAATTTAGCCTTTTCTCTAAACACCCATCACTTCCACACCCATTTATCCCAGCGTTTTCTTTATCTTTATCACTAACAAACACAAATCCTGCCTCCCCGGCTTTAACTTAGATCTAACCCTTCCAGCAACTTAACTTAAATGGGCTTTCATTTTCTGTGCTCTCCTCTATCAATGTCTCCTGCTCCTCTCAACAGGTGTTGTCTCGCTTCTCAACCTCGGTATTACAACTCTAATTCTTTTATCCTGCACCCGTTCAAGGAAGTTTAGCTGGGCATGCAGCACCATTTCCATGGTACGGTTCTGTAATTGTAATCGCAAGTTGCACAACTCTCTATTTACTGCCCCCATGTTCCAGAGCAGTCCTTGATTAGTCTTCCAATTCACCTTCCATGGTAACTACCTGCCACGGGCCCATCTCAGTCTGCACCTCAGCTGATATTATTTTCTTTCAAAGATTTCTTCTCCCTGGTTCTCTTTGTGTTCCCTTATTCAGTCTCCATACAACAGGTGGTCCGCTCCTAGGCTGCTCTGTTGCAGTTATGTGTCTGCTTTTCCTAACCCCTATCATATGAAAGTTTTGTTTGAACTGTGCTTCTAAGAGGCAGGACTTAGGATTTCTTCCTAAAAGCAGCCCATCCCACCTGACACTGGACTGCAGGGAGATATGGGTTTTGAGAAACCCAAGTCCAGATCACATCCACGACAGAGGGTGGCCTGTGGACCATGGCCTGCAGGAAAAGGTCCCGGCAGCCCTTGTGGTACTTTCTCCTGTATGTACTTACACACACCTTTCTTCTGTATTTTTGCTGCTGCAACCCCAGCTTTGTGTGTGTCTAAATCACTCACCCAGATCTTAAACACCCAGCTCTTTGAATTTCCAGATATTTTCATGGATTTAAAAGTCCTTGATCCCTTTGATTTTACAAATCTGGATCCTGTAACATCCAGGTGTCCCCCAGAACTTGTGTGTGTAAAAAGTTCTCCTGGTAAACTGCTGTGCTCCTGGCATTCATGGTCACACCGTTTCCATGGCAACCCCTCTCCTCTACAAATGAGCTCCCCAGCTCCACTACTGCAGGCTGCCTCAGGGGTGAGAGTGAGAGTGAGAGTGAGAGTGAGAGTGAGAGTGAGAGTGAGAGTGAGAGTGAGAGTGAGAGTGAGAGTGAGAGTGAGAGTGAGA
>QEPC01004950.1:1061253-1082469 GCA_003113815.1 Sphenodon punctatus
ACTTGAGACCTCGCATCTTCATGAATGTTAGACCCCTTGTCTCTCCCTCTGTTCCCCTTCCTAAGTCTCTCCCCCAGCTCCTGTCTCTCAGATTGTAAGCCCTAGGGGCAGGGACCGTATCTATTTTATTACTTTGTAAAGTGCCAGGTACACTGCTGGTGCTATATAAATGTTTGTTAATAATAATAATGTTAATAATAATAATGTTTGTATAGTCAGCAAGCCACAGCTTCCCTCCTTTCAATGTGGGTATGAGGGATAGGCCGCTACAACTGTCCTGCTATGGCACCTTATCTCAAAGAGTGCCAGGAACATAAAGGAGAGGTTTGTAAATATGTCTGGCCACCTAAAGATTGAGAAGGGTGGCTCGTGAACAGGAAGCTGCGCAGTGATGTCCTAAATCTCATTCATTATTCCGAGAGAATTTAATTAATACCAAATGCTATCTTTTCCATAGACTTAGCGAACCACCTACACAGCAACAATATAATTTGATACTGAACTTTCCACAAGGCCACTCTGTTTAGGTGGGATGTGTTTTTTCCTAAGCATCATCGGCAACGTCTTTTAAAGTTCATTTATGATCTTTCACGCTGCCTGTGTTGCCTCATATTTTGCAGCTTTGAGGCTGAGGAAGGGATTTTTTTGGCATCCGATAGACCAGAACATATGCCTCCATAAACAAGAATGCTCTTGAGGGTTGTGATATTGGCAATGTGCATTAGAAATTCTTTGCAAAGGCTGAACAGATTGATGAACAAAAAGCTCGAGCACTCCTGCTGAACTCTTTATGTAACAGCAGACCAATATGCTTTCTGATAACAAAAGAAATAGACTCCCCAAATATTCCTGACTTTCCAAAGCCAAGGTTGAATTTGGTCTATCTGAATGAATGTTCAAAACCTCCTCAGCAGATTGTGTTGCAAACAATCTGAATGGAGGACTTTTTCTCCTGGGAAAGGGTAGTTAGAGGAACTGCCGTGCTCCATTTCTGCCCCATGAGAGAGAGAAATTCAGGGTTCAATACGTCTTCTGTTCCGCATATCTCCTTGTTTGGGGATTTTTCAGGGAACTGCCAGCAGGGGGAGCTTGAGAAACAAGCAGCCAATGAGACAGAGATGCTGTGAGAGGAACACAAAAAGCAGGAATTTACTGACAAGCTTCTGGGAATTAAGTTCAAAGAGAGGTGGAGGTATCGCCATCCCTAGAGGAGGAGCCTCTATCCCTATTTTAACCCTGTGTCTTTGCAGAGGTAAATATTTCCCCTTTAACCTTGCCTATACCCTGCTTGTGAGAAAAAAGGGAGAGGCTGGAATGGGGTACTTCCAAGAACAAACTCAGTGAGCCCTGAATTCAAAAAGAGATCACGTGACATAGGGGGTTAATAGTAGGGTGTGAACCCAATCAGTGAACATGCAGGGAGAAGAAAGCTGCAGTTTTAAACCATTTGCAAAAGTGTTCCCTGAATGAACATTAACTGGAAATTAAGCAGAAATGGAGTGGGGAGCTTTTAGGTAGTAGAGAGATGGTGCAGGATAGTCCACTTGCTTTGCTTTGCTATCATCTTTGCTTTGAAAGTATGTTCCCTTCCCCATATCAGAAAGCCCTGGTTTTCTTCTATCCATGATTGACATTATATTCTTTGTCCCTTAGGATGGGGCTGCGGAAGGCAGGCCAATGTTCCATCACTGCTTTCGGAAAAGAAGAGCTCATAGAGCACTGTAGATATCCCCTCTGTATTGACATGGAACCTGCAATTCCCTCTATGCAGACATCCCACAACAACTGCTGAAGCCAACAGTCACACATAATTGCAAGAATGGGGCCTACACCAGTGTTTTTGAGCCAGGGGGGGGTCTTGTCTTAACTATGGGTGAAAACACATGTGATGGAGGCTCCTGCTGCTCCCATGGACTTGCCAGGTGGTGCAAGCCGTCACTCCGATCTGGAATTAGCCCCCGGGCACCAAACAAACGTGATGGCGGCCAGGGCAGGGAGATGCACAAATGTGTCCCCACATGGCCCTGCCCTTGCGCCATGCACAGCGGCCTGTACCCCACCCCACCCCACCCCCACTCCAGCGGGCTATCAGACGTGATAGCCGACTTTGCTCCAGCTCCAGCGGTCATTTCCTGGCCGTGTTGGCGTTTAGCCCAGGTTGTGACCTCGGAATGTTCCCGAGTCACAGCTTGGGCTAAGTGCCGATGCCGCCTTGGAAACGGCCTGGGTTAACATCTTGCACCACTTTTAGAAGTGACGGTGGCCCATGGTTCCACGCGGATCAAAGCGTGGAAATGTGAATTATTCTCACATTTGGAAATGCCCTTTGTGGCAAATACATTTTGGTGCTTTCAACAGGGACACCCCAAATCTCTGCAAAATGAGGACCAAGGGTAGGCTGGGGAGTGTCATTGCATGATGCAACCCTCTCAAGAGTGGACCGCTCCAGGGGGTCAGCATTTAATGAGTTAAACTGAAAATGACTAGTGAGATAATTTGGGAAATGGCTTCGTGCTCTCAGCAGAGCAGGACGACAAGCCAGCTGGAGAGTGCCAGTCAGAACAGTAGCTTGAGCTTGGAAGCTCCCGGAGGGAGCTGATTGCTTAAAGGCCCTGCTCCTGCTTGTCTAGCAAATTGGGTTGAAATCGGCCTGTAGAAGCCGAATTTGTTAAGGGACACGTGTAGCAAGGGGATTGCACCAGCCTTCTTTGCATAGGAAACCAAGTGCAAAATGGGGGAAATGACAGCCATTTTACCCTTTCAACTGGAAGCTCTTTGGGGCTCAATCCATCATCTCACTGCTATCATTGTGCACAATTAGGGTTGCCACCTATGCAAATTTTAGGATCACTTCTGAAACATACATGTTGCAGGGCCTGCATTGGCACCTATGTATTTTTCATAAGTGTTCCTTAAAAATGTGCAGAGGTGACAATAAAATAAATAAACGCTATGCACAATGCTTCGCCCACTAGGATCCTCCCCACTATCCCCAGGTGATGTGATTGCTTTATTTTGGGGGGGGGAGATGACGTGTTCTGTGAGGTTAGTCTGTTTAGAACAAGCCCAAGACCAGCAAAACGAAGGTCTGAGCCCCAAAGAGCTTCCAATTTAAAGGGTAAAATGACTGTCATTTCCCCCATTTTGCACTTGGTTTGCTATGCAAAGAAGGCTGGTGCAATCCCCTTGCTATGTGTGTCCCTAGACCTAATCCTTACGTTGGGCCGGATTCTCAACTGGCACCTCCTGAAAGAAAGAGAAGAAGCCTGTTTGATAAGTGCTCTGTAGGTTTGCTTTGCTGGGCATTATTATTATTATTATTATTATTATTATTATTTTTTCTTCCATGGGTATTTGTAGAAGTGAATTTCCCCTCAATAGATGCGCAAGTCTAGTAAATACTCCTTTGCTTGAAGTGTTTATGTAGCCCTTTTCCGATCTCTTCCATTCCCAAGTCTCCTTTCTTTATTTCTTTAAAGGCCTGTGCTTGAATGCTGGCATGGGGGGAGGGCCAGACTGCTTGACATAGGGTTGCCAGGTATGCACATTTTTTTCCAGGACACTTGTGAAAAATGCATGTTGCAGGGTCTGGCTTGACAAGGAGAGCAATTTCTTTGGACTAAGAAGAGAAGGGGGAACCTGGAACATCGTATTTCTACAAGGAGGAAATAAGCTGAGCTCTTTTAGCCAGGGGGCCTTCATGGTAACCCTGCCAATGCCTTAAGGATTGTGAACAGGGGTATAGATATCCTATGTGCCGGTGGCGTAACGGCATCAGGGCCCACGAGCCTGGGTGTGTCCAAGCGCTGCACGTGTACTCTAGGTATACTGAATGAATGCTCCTGGCCAGTGCCGTGGGCGAGGGGCCTTCCATCGTCTGCACCAGCGCCCATTCCAACCTAGCTGTGCCCCTGATTGTACAAATGGAAAACCGAGATTCCCAAGAGATCTTGTGCCATCCATACCTCTTAGCCCCTGGACTCTGAAATGAGGGACAGTGTCTCTCAAACTGTGGGACAGTGTGGAGCATAATTTGCATACATGCAAATTCAGAGTAGACTATTATTTAACTATGAGGCTGGGCTAAAAAAAACAAAAAACAACCCACGTAAAAAAAGAAAGAAAGCAATCTTCAAAAGTTAAAGGACTTGCATATACATACAAGGTACAACTTCACTCGTAAGCCAGACTTAAACCCTTGTCCTGCCAGTCCTTATGCCCAAGCTCTACCACGGCACTCCCCTTAACTGCTTGGCCTCCACACCCCCAGGCCCTGTGAGCGTTACAGTTTACACAGCCCTGCTTCTGATAGTAAACCTTTTCCTCACTCCAGCCATTTCTCCTCTGTGGATTCTTTGACAAGGGAGATACTGTGAGGATTTTCTCTTGGGTAAGTATTAGCAATAGAGCCCATTACCTATCAGAGGGGCTGGTCAGAAATGTTTTGTTGTTGTTTTTAAAAAGAAACTTAATTAATCACAACCTGCCCCTTACAAGGGCCAGGCTTGAACCCCGAACCAGCTGATTTTTTCAAGAGAAATGCGTAGAAATCATAGCTCTACATTGCCTCAAATGGAGTTTTTGTTTTAATTCAAAGACTGATCATTTTCTCCCGGGTGTTGGAAAACCTTATTCTTCTCCCTGAAAGGAAAATTGTCATTAATGAGTCAGAGAGAACGATAGAGAATCCCTTATTTCTCCTATGGGAGAGGCTGCTCTGAACTAGCCTGGGGCAAACTATTTGGCTGGTCTGGCTCTTTAAGGCTGGAGAATTCAACTCGGGCTGCTTGCCCACATTACCTGGCCTGGCAAACTCCTGGCGCAGAATTTCACAGCTTGAAATCTTATATTTATCTCAGAACGTGGGCGTAGGGGTAAAACGTCAGTAGCCTAGTCCTGTGGCATTTTCTTTTATGAATGACAGGGCTCAAAATCCAACCCTGTCATTCGTAAGAGAAAATGCCGCAGGACCTGGATGATAGCCTTTCAAGCCCACGCCCACATTTGGAGATAAGTGTATGATTACCAGCTGCGAGATTTTGCGCTGGGAGTTTCACTGGACCAGGTAATGTGGGCAAGCAGCCTCATTGTACCACTGTTGACTTGCAAATTGCTCTCCCTCTCATCTCCCTTTCTAATTTGGGATTTTACGTAAGTTATTCGTAGGACAGCTAATGAAAGAGATGTGAAATCAATCCGGGATGTCCCCGGAAAATCTGGGACATTTGAGAGTATGGTGCCATCTGCAGATGGGGTCAGAATCCTGACTGATATTGAATATGGCCATGATCCACAAGCCACTTGCTCCATGGTAAGTGGTTTACCAATCATGGCCTGTGTAAAAAAGTTTAGGGGGAAATGGAAGAGAGAGATTTTTAAAAAAACAAAAAACATTCATTTTTTACCATCCTTTAAATAGCAAGCAAATTCTTCAGAATCGAAATCTGGCTGCTAGTAGGTTTCAAACAGTGGAAAGGGCTGTGTTTGTTTTATGAGATCTTTGCTAAAAATAGTTTGCCCAGTTTTGCTTGGTACCAAGTTAATGTTTTGACTGCCTGAATGTAATGCTGTGTCTGGCATATTGACTGTAAACAAACCTAGTGCTTAATGAGCTGTTCAAGACAGTTGACCTACACTATAATAAAGATAGAAGTGTTTCCCACAGACCACGCTGCAGTTGAGTTTACACTGCGGTATTATTTGCAATGCCAGTTTTGAGTCTGGCTTGTGTCCAAATCTCCAGGCCCTTGATTATGTCACTAACACAGTGTGTGGTGCCGGAGGAGATGGTCGGGCACACGTATTACTTGCTGTTCCACATACAATGCTGCCTAGACAGGATTTTGGAAACATATTTGAGTCCGAATTATGACTGCGGCTATTTTAATCTCTTTCCTTTTTTCAACTTTTTTCTTTTTTTCCTCTCATCTGCCCTATTATAATTTATTTGCCTTTTCCTGCCGTTCGTCAAATCATCTGTTTCAGTCATAGGGTTGGAAGGCCTTGAAGGATCATCTAGCCCATTGCCAACCAAATTGTGGGGTCATGATGCTGAAGATGGGGTTGCTGCAGAAGCAGCCAACTCAGATGCCGACAGGGGAAAGGAGTAATTCTCTTGTGCTGCTGCCGCCGTGATTATAGATCTGGTTGTGGCAGCAATGCAGGGCACATTGATAGGGTAAAGAGGCTGGAGCAAAAGGAAGAGGGTCCTTCCCCCACATTAGCAGCTTGAGAAGTAGAGGAGGGAGTTTTATTTGCTCCGTGCGCCACACTGCTCTGCCAGTTTGCGTTCTTGCAGTGCTAAGCCTTTGAGGATTCACACAGGCCTACGTAAGCGCTGGGCAGCAGGACAGGATCAACAAGGTAGGTAAAACCCCTTGACTTTGGGGCGACTTTGAACGGGTGCCTTATTGTGTGTGGCTGTGGGCCCAGGTGGTGGCGGTGGGGACTGGCTGGTGGTGTTGGTTGACCCTTTATTTCCCTTTTACCTCCCTTTTCCTGGGTTTGCTATGCTCTGGCCTGCCTGGTCCTCTCAGTGTTGTTCTGGTTATATAGGGTTAAATTTGTTTTGGGGTTGTTTTTTGGGGGGTGTGTGTGTCTGTTTTTGATTTAATGAGGAACTTGGCTGATTCTTCTGGCTTCCTGCTCCCCATCCTCTGGGCTGGTCCTGTTGCTGTGTGCTGTCTTTGTCTTTTGGGGTGAGGGTGCAGCTTATGGGGTGCTTTGTGCAATGGGGGCTTGGAGAGTTTGGTTTGCTTTTCTGCTCTGGCTGTTTGGTCCCTGGCCTCTGCCCTGGTCCCCTCTCAGTACTCTTGGTACTTTGGTCTGCTGCCTTTGTCTTTTGGAGTGGGGTGTAGCTTGCTTATTTATTTACAAAAAATGTATAACCCGCACCATCCTGCACATTGGCAGCCCGGGGTGGCGGAGAACATAAAATATAACAAATAAAATATAACAATATAATCATTTAGAATACAACATCTCATGTATATAAATAAAATGGGCATGTAAAATATATACAATAGTGGCTGACAAATACCCCCCAACCCTACCCACCCCCCTCCTTGAAGGCCCGGCGGAACAACTAGGTCTTACAACACCTACGGAAAGAGGGGAGGTCAGGGGAAAGATGGGCCTCCAACGGGAGAGAGTTCCACAGCTGAGGCACAGCCACCGAGAACGCCCTCCCTGCCATCGCCACCTGGTGTACCCGGGGGACCTGAAGTTGGGCACCCCCGGCCAACCGCAGGGACCACAAAATGACCCAAGGCTTGAGGCGGTCTCGCAGGTAACCAGGACCCAAATCATTTAGGGCTTTATAAGTCATAACCAACACCTTGAATTGGGCTTGGAAGACAATAGGCAGCCAGTGCAGAGTCCAGAGCACCGGTGTAATGTTAGGAGGCAGGCCGCCACATTCTGCACCAGCTGCAGCCTCTGGACCATCGCCAAGGGTAGCCCCACATAGAGTGCGTTATAGTCCAGTCGGGAGGTAATGAAAGCATGGATAATGGTGGCCAGATCCGAGTCTGAGACGTACGTCCGAAGCCGTCGCACCAGGGTGCTTTTTGTGCAACTGGCTACTTGTTTTAAATTGGGACTTGGAGATGGTCCTCTGGCTGCCCCTTTCATTCCCCCCAATCCGCTCTGGGCCTCAATTGCCCAGTGGAGTGTTGCTGAGTTAGAAAGGGGTTTTTCGGGGGACCCCTGCCTTTCCAGAATTTCAACTTGCTTTCATGGACTATGACCCCTACTGCCCTTTACCCCGTCTGTCCCCACAATTGGCCTGCTACTGGGGGTCTTGCAGTTTAAAATTTTTTTGGGTGTGAGACTGATCTGCTGAACCTGCAAAGTGATTTTAATTTTTTTTTGTTCTCTTCTAGGTTGGATTTCAGTTGGACTGCAGCTGAACCTCGGCATTGGAGCTCGACTTGGATGATTGGACAGCAGAGCTTTGCTTACCCTTGGGGCATGTTTGACCACCTGCCTCACGGTCTCGTCTGTTTGGGTCACCTCACCCCGTTGCCCCACAGCCCCGCCCGCCTCTCTTTTGCTCCTCACCCAGAGGCCTCAGTCTCTCTCTTCTTAGCCCCTTGCAGGGGGGGGAGGGGGGGGTCACCTCTCTTTTTCTCCTCACCTGGGAGAAGCACTCACACCCTTCTCCCCACAGCCATCAACCTTCCATCCCCTCCTCTTTCTCATCTTCTTTTCATCACGCTATCCATGCTGAGTGGCAGTGGAAAGAAGACTGGCAAGGCCCCAACTGTGGCCGAGATGCTACTTCTGCCCCTTTGGCCCCATCTGTGCTGCCCAAGCAAACCCGTTCTGGACGCCAGGTGAAACCAAAGAAAAAACGGGCAGCAGAGGAGATGGCCTTCTTCTCCTCATTGAGGTTGGTTGGCAAGAACGGGGAGCCTTATTTCTCTGTCCCAGCGCAAGCAGCCCGTCCCTCTGCCTACGCTGCTGCCTGCCAGTGTTCTGTTGCACCTGCACCCACACGTCCTACCGCGTCTCCTGCCCCAGCCCACCCCACTACCACCACCATGCATGCTAGTGCGGTACCACCTGCCATTCCACCAACACCCCACACCGGCACACGTCCCAGCGTGCCTGCTCCAGTCCCCTCCAGCCACTAGCAAGCATCCTGCCATGCCAGCTCCGATCAATCACCCCCACTTCACCATAGTGTTGCAGCCACCACTGCAACTGTGAATTCTCCTTCCCCAAAGCTGCTGTTTTGCTGCTGGTGGGGCAGCACGAAGAGCATCATTACATCCTCTGTGTGGTTGCACTCCGTGCTCATCAAAGGGGATGTCAGTCACACATGCAGTGTGGTCGCACTGCCAGTCCCTGGTTAGTTGTGGGAGAGATGTCACACATCTCACCATTTCTGGCCTGAAGGCCCACTTGGAGTGGCACCATGGGCACCTTCTGGGTGCTGGTGAGCCCAGGTCCAAACAGAAGAATAGGACGGGTGCAGTTGCAGATGGTGAGGAGGAACCCTCTTTAACTGCTACCCCAGGGCTGTCTGCTGCTGGCACCCACCCTGTGCCCCCCCTACAAAGATGTTGTCTTCTTCGAGGAGCATTGGCTCCTTCCAGCCTTCGCAGCATCATCCACCACCCTTCCAGCCCACTCTAGCTAAGTTCATAGAATGGGAAGAACTCTTCAGGCCCACTCACCCTTGAGCTAATTCTATCACCAGGGTAGTTGGAGAGCTGATTGCCCTGGAGGAGCTGCCATTTGGGTTGCTTGAGCAGACTGGTTTTAAGCACATACTTCATGTCCTTGAACCCAGGTACAGAGTCCCCTCTCAGAAAACCTTCAGCACAAAGGTTTATCCCTATACAAGATGGTGCAGTCCAGGTTCTTGGAGGTCTTCTCCAAGGGCCAGGGTTCTGTGGTTCATTTTATCACAGACCTGTGGACTAGCACCAGCGCAATTCATGTGTACCTCTCCCACCCTGATGATGCAGTGGTGTCAGCTGCCACCATTTCCCTTCTCCACTGCAGCGGGAATCAGCAGTGCTGGGCTGGCATCTTCTGGCAAGCACTGATGCTCCGTTTTGCATGCCCAGGTGCATCTTGACATCGGACACATGGTGGGTGTGCTTCTCGACACTGAGTGTGTCATATTCTTTACCTTCCATCCAATTTGCATGACACCTGTAAATTTCAGTTCAAGTTTATTAGCTTAGCCGGAGGCCATTGCTATCACAACCAACACTAAGATACATAACACGTAATACAACCAACTAAAATTCTAAAATTTAATAAATTAATAAATATGAAGTAATATACTTCCTTATCCTATTATAACATAAACCAAATCTGTCTAACATTCTATGAAAATATCAAAATGAATCAGCCCATAGGGCCAGAAATCAGGAACCTACATGGGGCATCGACCGCCATAAGCTCATCTAAAATCGATGCCCCTCTTGGGGAAAACCCCAACTTTCTACCTATAACATAATTGGCCAGCCCTGGACTCATCACTATTGGACAATGGTGCTGAGGCGATGACAAAATCGGCACAGGAACTTTCAGAGATGAATCTATGGGTACCCTAAATAATGGGGAACCAACAGTCTGAATCCTATGGAGCTCCTGTGAAGCTAAGACCAAAGGTAAAGATTTATCAGAACCCTCCCTAACCTGAGCCTTAGGCGAGGTATCGGACGATTTTGGGTAAGACTTACAAGAATTAGCCCAAAGTTGAGCCCTAATACAGTTAGAAGGAAACAACTCCCCACTGCCTGCTGGCCTATCCACCAAAGGCGAGTCAACTGCGACAGCAGAAACTTCATTCTGAAATAAAGCTACAGAAATATTAGTTTCTGCAGTAACCAATGAAGCGCCTACCTGCCTTCCTGGTGACTGCATCTTTCCTAATTTACCTTGTCTATTGGCCAACCTTTTCAGCAAGTCCGGTGATAACAGAGGGACAATTCCCTTCTTCATAAAGACTTCAACCATATAAACCCCCCATGGCCAAAAACAACGGGCATTACACAACAGATTGTCCACTATAGCCTGTGAACAAAAATAAATAAGAATCCGTATTGCACCGCCCCTGTCAGGCAAAAAATGAAAGCGAATAATTTGGGAGGGCAAAAGGGTTCTACCCAATATATGAGAAATATGACTAGCAATCCAAAACTTCGAACCCCAGGGGGGAAATGAGCCAACCAAGGGGTAAATAGTAAAGACCAGAGCATTAGTAATAGGAATGAGCTGAGATTCAATTTTAAACTGGGTAGCTGGCAAATTATCAGCTGCCTGTGGAAAATTACTTGTTTCGTACATCGGAACTAATCCGGGCCTATCCATGCTAACAGTGCTCCCGCTAATATTGCTCAAGTGGTCCAAAACCCTATTCAGCTGCTGCTGCATAATCAGCAATCTAGAATCAATGGTTTCCAATCGGGCTAATATTGGTGCCATGGCCCGTTCTAATTGCTGGGAGTTATTTTGAACCTGGTCCTGAACCACCTGGGGGTCAGAAACACCATTTCTCGGGTTGATCTTTAATCCCGTAGAGGTATTAGTTAATCCACCGCTGCATGGATGCTCCAACTCCTCTACACATGCTTCCCCCTTCCCTGTATTAACTCTTATGGGCAATTTTAGTACTTCCCGAGTCTCGTCAACCTGATCTGGGATGAAGGACACACCTTTAGCGTGCGTATCCTGTAGTTCACAGTTCCCCTGCTCAGCTAACCCAGAGCTTAACAAATTTTCCCCCTCTACGATCGAAAATTCTAGAGACTGAATCTCTGGATCTTTAATTTGAACCTGGGGAGAAAAGGTACTATCCTCTATGACAGAGCCACGAATTCCCACCGAGGGGTGAGATCCCCCCCGAGATTTGGCAGCCAGGGCTAATAACCTCTCACCCTGCTGCCTGAAAGCTTGAGCGCACAGCAGTAGTGAGGGGTCTGAATGGACTTGCTCAGATGCAGTAGATGTCTTAGTCCCATCACAGGAGGTTCCTCCCACCAAGCCTATCGAACTTTGCCGCAAAGGTGGAATCAAAGGACTCAACCTGCCATCATCACCTTCCTTAGGTGCACACAAAGGTTGCCGAGGAAAACCATTTCGCTTCTCCCCAGAAGGGGCTGATACCTTGGCCAAACAGTCCGTGAGCTGTAATTGTCTGTTCCGGGTCCCAGCCCTAGTAGTCACCCCCAATTTCGTACCCCTCTTTGGCATGACACCAATACCTGTCAACCGGGTATAGGACGAAGGGGACCAATATAGGAGCCCAACCAAAGCAGGTTCAATGAGCGAAAAGCCAAAATCACTTCCCTGCACCTCCAAAAGAGAAGAATTTCGGGCTCCCGCACCCAACCAGCGCCTAAGGCCATGCGCACAAGGATGCGCCCTTGCGCGCGCAGCCCTTAGGCGCGATGCCCCAGCGCACACCTCCGGCGCCACCGGGTGTCCTGGCGCTCTTTACGTTATCCCAGCAGCGAGGCTCCTCCCTGTCTCCAGGTCGCCCGACTCTCTGGCTGATGAGCTGGAGTGCTGTGTGGCAAAGTGGCAAAGTTCCTCTCACAGGGGTGGGCTTGGGAACCCCACAGCCCCTACCCAAACTATAAACGGGAGGATGATGGAACAGGCTGATAGGCAGGTCTGCTGGAGCTCCTGACACCTGTAAATATTATGTCGCTCCACAAGCCTAATACTCCTGAAGATTTTCAGAAAGATTGGATAAAGGATCCCGATGGCATAAGACATTTACTTTAAAATGTTGGACCAGTGGGTGCAGAGGCCAGAGTCATGCGCTGAGGTCAGTTTCTTTGACCGATAATGCCATGAATGGTGACGGCCATAGGAGTGTGCATGTTGTTTTTGTTATTACAATAACGATAATGAAAATTGTTGTTTTCATTATCGTTCTTGCAATAATGAAAATGACTAATAATAATATAGAAATGAAAATGACATTTTATTTTTGAAATAAAGGGAAAACACAGAAAAACATTTATTTATTTATTTATTTATTACAAGCATTTATATCCTGCACCCTCCTGCACACTGGCAGCTCGGGGCAGTGGGAAAGGTATTTCCGGCTATACTTTTTTTTGTTTCTTATTAATTTGTGATGAAACTTGGTGAGATTGTACCCCCCCAATGGAGGGCATTATGTGCCTCAATTGTTGAAATGATTAGATAAAGGAAACCAATTTTAGAAGCAATTGAATGTTGTGGTTTTAAGAAAAGCTCCATATACATTCATGGCGTCATATTCTTTACCTTCCATCCAATTTGCATGACACCTGTAAATATTATGTCTCTCCACAAGCCTAATACTCCTGAAGATTTTCAGAAAGATTGGATAAAGGGTCCCAATGGTATAAGACATTAACCTGAAAATACATTTCCAGCTGTAACATTTTTATATTCCATCCTGTTTACAAGGCATTTGGCAGGAATGTATCACACACCTTTCCTGTCACCTCTACCAAACTACAGGACATTTTGTTAAAGAGCCCCAATTTGATAAGCAATTGAAATTGTCCCCTTGAAAACCATTATTCAGATAAATAGCAGCACATGCAGTGTCAGTCAAAGGCAGGCACCTGGCATGGCAGGGTGAGGGAGGCTGTAGGAGGGAGGATGGAGTAACCCAAAAGACTGACAGACACATCCACTGGCCAACTACTGCATGCTTCCAGCTTTACAAGCTCAATCGGTAGTGGCTTTAAGGCAGACATGGGCGGCCCTCAGGCGGGCATAGAAGGGACATAACTGGGACTTTCAGGATAGCATCCCAGCAACCAGTAGTCATAGTTTACACATCCAGGCTGGCCAATTATCATCACAATCCCATCCTGCAGCACTGTGACAGAGGACATAAGAGAATCTAGATTGGCTCTTTCCTAAACAGATGCTTCTGACTTCCCAGTAACAAGTGGGGGAGAGATGTTGGGATGGTCACACCACAGAATGAGGATCTTTGGTTGACCTTTCTGCTGGCCAATTGGCATCACAATCTGATCTTATACCACAGTGACATGTAAGAGAATTCCTGGCATAGGCTCCCTCTCTGCATATGCTGTGGAGGCTTATAAAATTGGGACCCTTTATCACATCTTTCTGATGTTTGGCAGAGGTGATCTTGAAAATGTGATATTATACAGCCCTGCCAAATTGCATGTACACTGGTTGGACTACAAAGATGTTACAATCAGACATACATTTATAAGTTAATTGCTTATACCACCAGGACCCTTTATCCAATCTTTCTGAATAGTAATCATAAGGAGGGGTATAAACCTGCCAAGTTTCACCCACATTAGATGGGAGATAAAGATGTTACAGCCAGGAACGTATATGCAGATTTTTGCAAAATAACATAATTCAACTGCTTATAAAATCGGATTCCTTTATCCAATCTTTCTGGCATTTGGTACACTTAGTGCCTTCCATTGGAGGTACAAACCCTCCATGCACAAAAAAGGTACAGCCAAAAATGTGTTTTCCATTGAAAACAATGGAAAACAAAAACAAAAATTTGCTATTTATGAAAACGAAAATTATATATTTAAATAACAAAAATTAAAATATGAAAATGAAAGCAACATGGCTCCCTGGTGCACACCTCTACCATGCATGATTGTGGCCTTTGTCACATTGGTGGTGAAGGATGGAATGAACGTGACTGAGGGAGTGACGGAGCTCCTCGGGAAGGTGCAAAGGATCCTCTGGACACTTTCATTGGTCTGTCATGGCTACCATGGCATTAAGAAGAATGCAGGAAGAGATGGGCACTCCAGTTCACTGCCTGGTACAGGACGTCACCACCTATTGGAACTCAACGTTTCTGATGCTGGAGCAGAGAGATGTTATCCGATGCCTCCCAAAGCTGGAGGACATCGGAGCTGAGCTGGCCCAGAACAACTGGATGGACATGAAGGAGATGATGGAGGTCCTGTGGCCGTTCTTCCTAGCTATGAACAATCTGAGCACAGAGCAAGCCATGCTCAGCCAGGTGATTCCGCTTAACTTATAAGAACATAAAAAGTGCCATACTGGGTCAGACCAATGGTCCATCTAGCCCAGCATCCTGTCTCCGACAGTGACCAATCATGGTGGCTTGGGAGAAGCACCCAACAGGTCATAATGGGGGATCCATTCCCTGTTGTTTTCCCACAGCTCCCGTCATGTTCCCAGATCCTGTCTGGCTAATAGCTGCTAATGGACCTATCTTCCAGAAATTTGTCCAAACCTCTTTTAAACTCAACTACAGTACTGGCCCTTACCACAGCCTCTGGCAGTAGATTCCACAACCCAATTATACACAGAGTGAAAAAATATTTTCTTTTATTTGTTTTAAACTTGCCACCCATGAATTTCATGGAGTGTCCCCTAGTTCTAGTACTAGCTGAGAAGTAAGTAACTGCTCCTTGTTTATTAGTTCCACACCCCTCATGATTTTATAGACCTCTATCAGCTCTCAGTCGTCTCTTCTCCAAACTGAAGAGCCCCAATCTACCAAGCCTCTCCTCATACAGGAGCCCTTCCATGCCCTTGATCATTTTTGTTGCCCTTCTCTGTACCTTTTCTAGTTCAGCTATGTCTTTTTTGAGATGGGGCGACCAGAACTGCACACAATATTCGAGGTGCGGTCGCACCATTGATTTGTATAGAGGCATTATGACATCCTCAGTTTTATTCTCTATCCCCTTCCGAATAATTCCTAACATTCTGTTTGCTTTTTTGACTGCTGCTGCGCACTGCGCTGTGGATTTCATTGTATTGTCCACAACCACCCCCAGATCCTTTTCCTGAGTGGTAACTCCTAGCTTAGTACCCAGCATTGTGTACGCATAGTTTGGATTATTTTTCCCTACGTGCATCACTTTGCACTTGTCCACATTAAATCTCATTTGCCATTTAGATACCCAGGCACCCAGTGCTGTACGACCCTGTTGCAATTTCTCACAGTCTGCTCATGTTTTAACTACCCTGAATAACTTGGTGTCGTCTGCAGATTTGATCACTTCACTCTTAACACCTTTTTCTAAATCATACATTAAAAAGCACCGGTCCCAATACAGATCCCTGAGGCACACCACTTTTTACATCTCTCCATTGTGAAAACTGACAATTTAGTCCTACCCTTTGCTTTCTATCTTTCAACCAGTTTCTGATCCATAGTAAAACAATACCTCCTATCCCATGACTGTTTCATTTTCTCAAGAGTCTCTCAAGAGGGACCTTATCAAATGCTTTCTGGAAATCCAGGTACACTATATCTACTGGGTCTCCCTTATCCATGTGCTTATTTACACCCTCAAAGAAGTCCAACAGGTTAGTGAGGCATGACCTACCTTTACTAAATCTGTGTTGACTCTTCCCGTTTAAGCCATGTTTGTCAACATGCCCTGTAATTCTGTCCTCAGTGATGGTTTCCACCATTCTGCCTTTCTGTCCCCCCAGTCCCACCATGGTGCCTCCCTCAACAGCCCACCATGGTGCCTTTCCCTCCACCACTGGTCCGGTGACTCTCCCCTCCACCCCCAGACTGCTGTACTGCCATGGTACCTTTGCCTCTGCCCCCCAGCCTACCATTTTGACATGGTGCCTTTCCCTCTTCCACCAGCCTGCTAGCCCACCATGGTACCTCTTTCTCTCTCCCCTAGCCTGCAGGCCCACCATGGTGCCTTCCCATCCACTTCCTGCACATACCATTTGTGTCCAGTGTGGCTGTGTCCCAGGGAGTATCCTGAAGCTCTCCAGTGCTCTCCTGACCACCTGTGAACACAGTAAAGAAAACCCCACACACAATTAGATAGCAATAAATGATGCCTTTTCCTCCCCCAAATGGTGTGGCCCATGCCTCTGATGTATTAACTTCCCATATTTACCTGACTGTCATAGCCTGTGGAAGTCTAAGTGGAATAGAATGGCTTGTGATGAGTGAGTGTTGGGCACATGCTGCAAACCAGGACAAGCTGGGACAATGCAAATTTGAATATGGCATGTGCTGGGCTTTTAAAGTGCCAGTGAGAGCAAGGGCAGAGAGTGGGGCAGGAAGTGGTCGCTTCTTGGAATGTTCTAGGCTCAGAGTTGGACTATATCATTAAGTATTTCGGTGGGGGTGCCTGGCCTGGGTTCTCCGTAGGGGCAATGCTGGGGGTTACTAGCCACCATGTATTTAATTTAATTTAATTTTTTTAAGTGGGAGCTTCTTGCACTGCTTGCACCATGGAGGGCCATGCTGTGGATTTGGTAGGCTTTGCCATGTGGCTTTTGTAGTTGCACTTTTGGTTTGTCTTGTGAATGTGATTGTTTCACTTTTGCTGTGTTTTTTTTTGGCACTGTACTTTTGATATGGATTCAGCTTTGTCAAGATGTGCCCAGCTGGGACACAGGGTTAATTTATGGTGTGTAGGGAGAGGGCTTGCCTTGCATAGAGGGGCATAGAGCAAGGGAGGCATATGTGGGTTTTTTGGGGTGTGTGTGTGCATGTCTGGTTTCTTGTGGCTGTGCCTGCTGGCTGGTGGCATGCATGGGGCCATGGGCCCAAACTTGTTGAAATTTGATTGATTCATAATACTATGTTTTGGTGGGGCACCCCAGTGCAACCCACTCACACCCACCACAGAGCTTGCATGTAATTATGGTGCATGCTAATAGCCACCCTGCTTTTTTTAAAACATGTTTAAAGTGGGTGCTGCTTGCTTGGCATCCTCACTGGATTAGCAAAGCAATTAAACGGCTGAATGTGGCACCATGTGCCACCGCAGGTGCCAAGTGTTTGCGAGGTTCCACGTTCTGATGTTTTCCGGGGTCCAGAGTTTCGAGTTCTTCTTTGAGGATCTCCGTGATTCTTACTAATGGGATTCACTTCCTGTTCCGCAGGTACCGGAAGACCCTCTTGTCAGCAGTCTCCAGGCAGAGAAGCCTGGGAAAAAAAACTAGAAAGGTGAGGGCTCCACCCACCTCCCCCCTCCCTCCCGGTTGAAAGCGTGGGTTACAGTTCGCGCGAGAGGCTATAAAAGGGGGCGGAGCCCCCGCTGCCTCAGTTCTTTCCAACCACGTTGGAAGGCCTCCGTGCTTCTCAGCACAGTGTTAGCAATTATAACGAAAGAAAAAGAAAGAAACAGAGGAATATTCCTCCACCGTCACTTCGCCTGCCCTTGGGTCTCCCTGGGGCTCACCGCCTCTTGGGCGGCGAAGCATGCCCAAACAGCCGGGATTTAAATGCTGCGCATCGTGTCCCGCCACATTGTCGGTGAGTGGTCCGCACGAGTTCTGCCTCGCCTGTCTCGGAGAGGGGCACAACACGAACACTTGTCCCTACTGCGCCAGAGTAACACAGCGCACTCTCCGTACGAGGGCCCTGCGGCTGCAGGAACTTTTAACGAAGAAGGCTCTCCAGGGCGGTGACGAGGGACCTTTCTTCCTGTCCCGCACCTATGGATTCAACCGCAGCCGCGGTTGTGCAGGGGCCAGCCCCCAGACAAAACTAGCCAGGGTTACAAGCGGCTTCGCCCGCACATTCCGCCACAGCCGGCTCCCAGTCTGTGACCGACGGCTCCACCGGCACCGGCACTGGCACTACCGGACCAGCTCCTAAGGATCGCCATAGGTGACAGGGGGTACATAAAAAGAAAAAGCGCTCTCGCAGCGCTGATGAGACGCCCCTACGACCACTCCTCGTTGAGACCGTGTTCTCACAGCCGGCACCGGTACCTACTCCGCCGTCTGCCCTGGCAAGGACACCGGCGACCCCGGTACCGACGAAGATCACACCTCCGGCCCTGGCTAGGGCGGAGATGACTCCGGTACCTACGGCACCTGACGTCTCGGCACTACTATCGGCACCGACGGCACCGACACCCGCACAACGGGACCCCTCGGAGCGACACACCTCGGAATTGTTGTTTCCTCAGTCCTTCCTTCAGGCAACCCAGAGTTGCCATCTGTCCCTGTCTGTCTCCAATTTCAGAGACGTGAGTGAAAGCCACCAGCGTACGGAACACAGATCACGTCGCCCATCGCGGGACCATTGTTCATGCTCACCTTGCTCCTGCTGTTCCCATCAGAGCGACTTTAGGTACCACCAAGAGTATCTCTCTCGGTACCACCGGCCCGAGCACTACCATGAATTTGATCAATGTGAATATGGGTACCATGGCCACCCATCACGATCTCCCTCCCATTATGACGGAGACTTTTCCAACTTTGACCAGCATGCCATTCCTCACTTTGTACCTCCGGCGCTACCCAGAACCCCTCCTACGGCCACGGTATCCAGACCGCCGGACTCCTCAAGGCCACAGCCCCATCACAGGGCCAGACAACCTTCGGTACCAACGGTACCAGCGGCACCACTGGCACCGCTACTGCCTCAGCCGCTCCCGGCTCCTACTCCTGTTCATCCACAGTCGAGGTTAGACCCTACCAACGCATCTCTCCTAGACGTGCTCCTTGCCCCAGCAAGACTTCCTCCTACTCCGGTAGTGGTAGAACGCGAGCACGACATCTCCTCGGACAGCACTGGTTCTGTCTCTTCATCCTCCTCCATACAAGATGAGGATGAAACCATCTCCCCTCCACCACAGGATGCTATAGCCGATCCTATGTCCTCCCTCTCCACTGAGGATACTAAGGCCTTCCAGGGGATGCTTAGGAGGCTAACCTCCGTGCTCGCCAACCTTCCTACCAGAGTGTTTAAGAAATCACAATCAGGACCAGTTTTTAGCATCTTGGGGTCCGGTGACGCAGGCCAAATTATGCTCCCTATTCTAGACCAGCTCCTAGAGCCTTCTAAATCTGTATGGGCAAAACCTGCCTCTGCCCTACCCACCAACAAATTAGCAGACTCCCTCTACGCTATCCCCAGAGAAGGAGCAGAAATGTTCTACAGACATCCAGCCCCCAACTCCTTGGTGATAGCGGCTGCCTCCTTAAAGTCTAGGGCCGGCGGCCTTCAGACTTCCCCCACAGACAAAGAGGGTAGACGCTTACACGTCATTGGCTGCAAGATTTTCTCCTCAGAGACCCTTTCCCTTAAGGTGGCCAATTATGGTTCAGCCCTCTGTGGCTACCAACAATGGCTGTGGGCCCAACTCAGCAGGGCCTCCGACCCAGCTCAAATTCTAGCCCTCCAACAGGAAGGCATGCAGATTGCCCGTTTTCAATTAATGGCAAACATGCATATTGCGGATGCCAACATCAGCCTCCGCAATCACCCTAAGATGCCATGCTTGGCTCCGCTCAACCGCCTTAGCCCCCGAGAACAAGGCCCATATTGAGGACCTCCCCTTCGATGGGGAGGGCCTGTTTGCGGCCTCCACTGACGATACCTTGAAAAAGGTAAAAGAAATGTGTCAGACGGCTAGATCCACAGGGGTCATCCACTCTGTGCGGAAAAGACCTTTCTACCCCCCCTCTACTCCCTATGCTTACCACCCCTATCAACCCAGGCAGCGCTACTCGCCCTCTCAGGGCAATCAGAGGTTCTCAACCCAGTTTCAGCATCAGAATAGCTCCTCCTCCCAGAACCACAGATGCTTCCAGAAGCAGAAGGGCAGGGGCAAATCATCCTCCACCTTGTCTGCTGGTCCTCTATCAAAACAGCATTTTTGATTTGCCCCAGGTCAAGGGACTTTCTCACCAATCTCCTCTCTTTCACCACTGTCTCTGGCCCTTCTACCAGCTCTGGGCCTCCCTTACTTCTGACTGGTTTCTTGTGGCACGCTGGCTGGTGGCACGCATGGGGCTTACTTCTCCCTTACTTCTCCCCCCCGATTCCCTGCCCTCACCCCTTTGGCCCCCCCCAAAAAATACTCAAATACTACTTGAAATACAGGAGCTTCTCTCCAAAGGGGCAATCGAGGAGGTACCCTGGTCTCAATACTTTACCGGGTTCTACTTGAATTACTTCCTCGTCCCTAAAAAGGACAAGGGCTTCTGCCCCATCCTAGACCTTCGCTATCTAAACAAGTTTATTAGGAAGTTTCGTTTCTGAATGACCTCACTCCCCATCATCTATCTGGGCTTTCAGAAAGGATATTGGATGGCCTCCCTTGACCTTAAAGATGCATATTTTCATATTTCTATAAAGTACCCTCATCGCCGATATTTACTTTTTCTTGTAGGAAACCTCCATTTCCAGTACACTGTACTTCCCTTCGGCCTCTCACGGCTCCCAGGTTGTTCACAAAGTGCGTAGCAGTGGTTGCAGCCCACCTCAGAACTCCGGGTATACGTGTTTTCCCGTATCTAGATGACTGGCTTTTTGTAGCCCCCTCTGCACACGTCCTAACGTCCCATCTCGACCTGGCACTCAAGCTGCTACAGGACCTGGGGTTCATTGTGAACTACAAGAAGTCGCACCTCACCCCCACGCAACGCCTTCAATTTATAGGGGCCGTCCTCGACACCAACCTGACCAAGGCCTTCCTACCAAATGACAGGTTCCAAGACCTTCTGACTACCATCCTACCCCTTCGCACAAAACCCTGTGACTGGTTCGTTTTTTCCTGCGTATCCAGGGCCTGCTAGCAGCAGCCACCACAGTGACTCCTTACGCCCACCTCCATTTCCGATTGCTGCAGCAATGGCTCGCAAGAGTCTAAGACCCCACTTGCCATCCTCTCTCCATGCACATCACCATTCCACCAGACGTCATCCTCGACCTCACTTGGTGGACCTCTCCCCAGCACGTTCTCACCGGAATGCCTTTCGACCCTC
>QEPC01004950.1:1082591-1094281 GCA_003113815.1 Sphenodon punctatus
CTCTCCAAAACGTTGTCAAAAACCACAATGTTCAAGTCCTTACGGACAACACCACAGCAATGTGGTATATCAACAAGCAGGGAGGGGCGAGATCCACCCTCCTCTCCATAGAAGCGCAAACCATTTGGATGTGGTGCATCCGCCACAACATTCACCTACACGCAGTTCACCTAGCCGGCCAAGACAACTCCCTAGCGGACCACCTCAACCGAAAGTCCACAGACCATGAATGGACCCTCAATGACCAAGTCCTCTTCGACATCTTTCATCGCTAGGGCATGCCAACCATCGACCTTTTCGCCTCTCAGGTTAATGCAAAACTCCCTCAGTTTTGCAGCAGGGCAGGAGCCGATCCAGGATCGATCTCCGACGCCTTCACCATTTCCTGGAAGGGGCCCTTGCTATATGCTTTTCCGCCCATTCCGCTCCTATACAGAGTCCTCCACAAGATACAGAAGGACCACGCTCAGGTCATCCTGTTAGCCTCGGCTTGGCTGCATCAACCTTGGTATCAAATGCTCATGACCATGGCCATCGACGTACTCGAACTCCCTTTCCTCCCAGATCTCCTCTTGAGGGACAGGGGGGCGATTCTTCATCACAATCTTTGATCGCTCCACCTCTCCGCCTGGCTCATCAAATCCTAATACAGGATGCCTCCCCTGACGTGGCTAACATCCTCCTAAACACCCGGCGTCCGTCCACCAGAGCCTGCTATGCAGCTAAATGGAGATGCTTTACAGCCTGGTGTTCGGCTGTACCCTGTGAGCTAGACCTCCTTTCCATGAACGATGTCTTCAGATATCTTCTCCATCTTCACGATCTGGGTCTTTCTACCTCTTCACTCAAGGTGCACTTAGCTGCGCTCTCTTCTCGTCTGTCTCCTCCAGGCGCAGGAACTTTGTTCTCTCATCCCCTCATGAGAACCTTCTGGAGGGGTCTACTCAACTCCTTCCCACCTACCTCCCAACCTACACCTCCTTGGGACCTGAATCTTGTCCTCACCAAGCTCATGGCTCCTCCCTTTGAGCCTATGGCATCTTCCTCCCTGGAAAATTTGTCTATTAAAACGACCTTCCTGCTGGCCGTCACATCTGCAAGGAGAGTATCCAAACTCTCTGTGCTACGAGCCTCTCCACCTTACACCATTTTCCACATCAACAGAGTGGATCTCAGAACAGACCCTGCCTTTGTTCCTAAGGTTGTCTCTCCTTTTCACCTTAACCAGACCATCTCCTTGCCTGTTTTTTTCCCTAAGCCACATGCTTCCCCCATGGACAGATTTTTCCATACACTAGATGTTAAAAGAGCTCTCTTTTTACCTCTCTCGAACTCGCCCCTTCAGGGCCTCCGATGCCCTGTTTATCTCCTATGGTGGTCAACGGATTGGGGTAAAGCTATCCTCCCAGACACTTTCTAAGTGGGTCTCACTCTGCATAAAACGATGTTACGATCAGGCTGGCAGGCCTCCTCCCTTCCACCTTCGCACTCACTCTACTAGAGCGGTGGCCTCGTCAATCGCCTACCTCCGTGGAGTCCCTCTACAGGACATCTGTAAAGCAGCCACTTGAGCCTCTGTGCACACTTTCACCAAGCACTACTCGCTCAATTTGGCCGCTACATCAGATTCCAGCCTCGGCACAGCTGTTCTGCAAACTGCCCTGCAGTGACCTCCTCGACTACCCTCCTCCAGTGGTAAGTCCTCTACCTGCTTGTTACTCTCCCATTAGTGAGAATCACGGAGATCCTCGAAGAAGAAATAGAGGTTACTTACCAGTAACTCTGTTCTTCGATAGAGCTCCACGAATTCTCATGACCCGCCCAGCCTTCCCCTCTGTCTCGGAGGACCTTCTGGTCTTCCTGGAATGGGATTGGAAGGAACTGAGGTGGTGAGGGCTCCGTCCCCTTTTATAGCCTCCCACTCTCATGCGAACTGGAGCCCGCGCTTTCAACCGGGAGGGAGGGGGGGAGGTGGGCGGAGCCCTCACCTTTCTAGTTTTTTTTCCCAGGCTTCTCTGCCTGGAGACTGCTGACAAGAGGTTCTTCCGGTACCTGCAGAGCAGGAAGTGAATCCCATTAGTGAGAATTCGCGGAGCTCTCTCGAAGAACAGAGTTACTGGTAAGTAACCTCTATTTCCAATTTATGGGTCCTCAGAAAAAGTTCCAAGTGACAACCAAAGACTCCGTCCTGGTACTCGGAACCTCGGAAATCCTCACGAATATTCAGTGCACCTATTCGGCACAGCCGTATTTTACACCACTGCCATGTAAGGGACCTGAATGTGAATGCAAACTATATTTACATCACTTAAGACACGTTTACACTGTCAGAAAAGAGGAAAGAGAAATCAGCGTAAATAAGAATTAAGTCTTAACTATTCTCTCTCTTAAATATTTAAGGGAATTGCCCTTCTTCCATTGAAATCAGTGGAAGTGGACTCTGGCCCTTAGCATATTATCTGAACATTAATCAAAGCTTACTAAAGGTTCTCTTCTGAATGTCAAATAAATAAAAGCCTCTCTCCAGTTTGTCTCAGCAAGAACTCTGATATTTGATGCATTAGTCCCCAAACTTTCAGTGATCTAGTTATTTATCTCTGATAACTGAACAGCTATGAGCAGCAGTGGATGGAAAGTACTTTACTTTTATATGTCCCTCTGCTCTTTACCTCACTGAGTTCTGTATAAAGTAGAGCTGAGACAAACAGCTGTGTTTATATTTGTGAATATTATTCACATTTTTGGATAATCATCTGAAAAACATCCATACCCCAAATGATACTTGTTTAGCCATATATCTGGATACCTCATATTGGATACTCCTTTTTGGTTTAGACATTTTAATATCCAAACCAAAATGATGGGAAAAATCAACCCCCAGATCAGAAATCTATATCCAAATTAAACAGGAATGAATAACAGTTTGTATCTATTTCAGTAGACCCCATTTGAAATGCGCAAAACCATTGAATATGATATTCATTGCAGATATTCCTTTTAGCTCTAGGGGAGAGGAACATTAACTTGTAAAGTGTGATTAAGTAAAGGTCATACTGGATGAGGCATGTTTGTTTTCTGTGACCATCTAAACGTACCTGAGGAATTAGATGCCATTTCAAGTGTTGTAACAGGGAAAGGTTGTTCACATAGTGAACAAGGCAAAAGCCTATCACGAATGCATTTGTATCTAATTGCTGCTGCTGAACCTGTGGCTTAATGCAAATGAGGATGGAAGAATAAGACGTGCATTTAGAAAGCTGATTAATACAGGATTTGCTGATACAATAGGTGCAATCCTTGCTCTTCTCAAGTCAACGTAGGGCTGAAGTGGATTGCCCTTTGATATCCACAGTATCTGAATGGTGTGTGGAGATCAGATGCATTATTTTGATCGTGTTGGATCTCCACATGTCTGTTTGGAAAGGCTACTCAGCTTCCCATCCCAGCACTGCACCATCATGTGTACGCTAATCAAAATACTGGTTTGTGCAGGAGTAATTTTGGCTATTGTGCCCGTGCAAAATAGCATTTTGATTAGTGCAGATGTGCCAGATGACATGGTGCCATGGTGGGGATCCGGAGCTGCTAAAGTGGGGTTCCAGTAGATCAGGGATTGGATTACAATCAATCTCCGGACACAGATTAGATCGGGTGAATCGGTTGTTGTTATTTATTATTAGCAAGCATTTTTATAGCGTCAGCAATGTACCTGGCGCTTTACAAAGTACCGGAATATACAGAGTCTCTGCCCTAGGATTTACAAGCTGAGAGACAGATTGTAAGGGGGGAGGGGAGACTAAGGAAGGGGAACAGAGGGAGAGACAAGGGGTGTAACATTCACGCAGATGCAAGGTCTCAGGTGCACATGCTTGGCTTGGTTACATCGAGATGAATGATGATGAATCTCCTGGAGATTAAATTTACCCGGAGGCTCTGTTTCAGGCCCAAGTCCATGCAAGTTTTGCCATTGACTCCAGTGAAATCAGGACTACAACCTAATGTCTGAAATAGGAAGACAGTTTGTAGCTATGAACTACGCAGTGTAGTAAAACGTTGTATCTATCTACATCTTCTTTCAGTCTTTGTGGGTGAATTTTAAAGATGGGGTTTGGATAATGATACAAATCAGGCTCTTTGCCAAATAGAAATAAAGAAAGTAGTTTGAAAAGTAATTCACATGGCATTTCTTGCAGTGCAGCTATCAGGAAGCATTGGGTCTGGGTCTGACAATTATCCACGTGGAAATCACTTGTGATTGCGCTGATTTATTTAAGACACAGGGTGCAGCCACACGAGATGTTCCCCCCTCTTTGGGCAGCCTTATCCCACTTTGGGCAATGTTACCATGCGATGCAGTGGCTGGTGTGGCCAGAGGCCACCAGATGGTCACCCCACTTTGGGCAAGCCTTACCCTGCTTTGGGCAACCTTGCTACGCTCTGTATCCTCGGGGGGGAAACGGTGATGCAGGGCATAGCAAGGTTTCCCAAAATGGGATAAGGCTGCCCAAAGTGTGGCTGCTTCTGTGTCCGCCGGCCCAAAGTGTGGCAGCTGCAACTGCCTGCCGTGAGGTGGGCGGGGATCGGGCCTGCCCCTGCTCGTGTGGCTGCACCCAGGGCCTTTTCTATAAGTGCATTTTTATGAGCCACTTTACTTATCACAAGTAAGTTTTCTGCTGCTTCTAACTGCTACAGTTGAGCACTTTTCCTTCCTGTATTTTCATTTCTTTACTCTTGCTGTAATTCAGCAGTGTATTGAATGGGACTACTGTTGCCGTTCAAAGCTAGGCACACACGTAAGTGTTGTAACAGGGAAAGGTGGGCCCAAGGTGTAAGTAGCATCAGGATTCTGCCCAGACAGCACACTCATCAGGGGAATTTTAGTTCTCCAGTGTTCTTTATTCCACAGTGTCCCATCACCATATAAAGTCCATACAGTCTCTCTCTCATATAGGTAGTTACACACTACTCACAGGCACAATCCCTGAGCTAGTCCAAACCCTCCAGGCTTGGGCGACCCCCCTCCGAGTTCCTGGGTTTGTGTGGAGCCCTCCCGGTCTCTCCAAGTTTTCACCAGTCTCTCCAGAAGCTTTCCATCTCAATCAGTCTCTCTGCTCAACTAAGCCCCACTCAAGTCCTCCAGGCTTTGGGCTGGCCACACCCAAGCCCAGATGTGATGCACTCTGGTGTGATCCCCATTCACTTCAGCGCCTGGGCCTCATGTAGCACTGGCTTCCCTTTGCTGCTGCTACCTCACTTAAAGGGCCAGCTTCCCACTTCGGCTGCACCCTGCCATAAGTGACTGGCTGGATAGGGGTTTGTTAACCAAGAGATGCCCGATGTGTCTAATCAGGACAGGAAAACTATGCTAGAATTTTATGTGCTTAAGTATGTTTTTGCTAGTAAAACTTAAACGTTAATCCACCCAGTCTAAGCACAGCTTTGTTATCTTTGCAAGATCGAGAGTAAAAATGGATTATTAAACAACTCCCCAGACTATACGTGCAATCTGTGCTCAGTGTAAACTGGAATTTTATAATGAGAAAATACAAATTGAGAATGCGGTATTTAAATGCATGAATGTAAATGTAGCATTGTATTCCAAGTTGGTCATAACTTTTTATTTAAGAGCATCACTGACACATCTGTCTCCTCTTATAAAGAGTGGCGTGAGGATGCTTGCTGAAAAATACAGTGATATCTTCTTTTCCAAGCTGCTGGAATGCTTGCCAGGCTTGAGAATTTATTGTGTTTTTAAAAGGGAGAGAGAATTTATTTCAGTTTTTATCTTTAGGGAGGAAAACTACTTCTAGCATGTAAGTGATCAATGGCCAGGAAGATAGCCATATAAATTAGAGCATGCTGGCGCAGGATGGACACTCATTGTGAATCTAATCATGAGCTAGTAAGCAAGGGTCTGTATAATCATCAGTCTCGGCTAATTTGCCTCTCAGTCTGCCAGCCCTGTTACCAATTAAAGCAAGAAGGAGCAGTTATTCAAAAGGAGCAGTTTAATGCCAGCTTCATTCATTATCTTGAAGCCTTATAAAACATGCTGGTATCTTGACCAAGTATGGTCTCTGCACCCACGCTTGAACCTGTAATATAAAGGCAGGTTAATCTATTACTGGGAAAATAACTTTTCAGTTGAGGGTTTTGTTTCCCTCTTATTCATAAAATAGTAGCTAGATTTGGAAATGTGGCAAAGTGTCTACAGGAAATTGTCTCCTGAGACCAGAGGTCAAATTCATTCACATGAATTATTAACTTAAATCAGATTTTGGTCAAACAGCTTTCAAGTCATATGAAATGTGTATTCATGCTTTAAGTTCAGAAACATCCATTATCTTAGATTTGTAGCATTTGACTTGTGCGATGAAAGGGACGTAGTCATATTAAAAAGCCAAAACACCAAGGGGGAAAACAGAAATCGTAACTCAAACTTGTGAGTAGAAGAAAAACTTAGTACCAGTTGTAGATTGTATCTGCCCTTTTCAGTAGGGAGACCAAGTGTCTTGAGTAGAGCTGAAATGAGTTCCTGCAAAAATGGGTATACCCATTGAATTTGCAATATTCGACTTGACCCACCCCCGTCTGGTACTAATCAGTACCCAGTTAGTGCCCAAATGAGGTAAATTTACCTAATTTAAGGCCGCTGTCACAAATTTTAAAATTGGGCTATTATAATAACCTGAGATAATACCAGATATTATAATTCCACAATTTTTGTAATGTGTGAATGCACTATTCACTTTTATGCTGCGAGATCTCGGGTGCTTGTAAGCACCCCCGAGACCTGAGGCTGCTTTCTGGTGTTACCTGGGAGGGGCAGGAACTTTCACAGTTGCCACCACCGCTTTCTCATTGTGAAGATTAGTGCCTGTCAGAATGAACTAATCCCCTTTTAATGCACGAGGACATTTGTGCATGAGCAGATCCCCAAATGTAACCTTTACAAGGATGGGTGTTCTCTCGCACTAAAAGGGGCTTAGTACATTCTGACGATCACTAATCCTCGCACTGAGAGAGCCTCAGTGGCAATTGTGAAAGCTCCCGCCCCTCTCAGGTAATGTTGGAATGCATCCTGAAACCCTTAAAATCTTGCAGCATAAAAGGAGAATAGTGCATTATTTACACATTACAAAAATTGTGGAATTACAATATCTGGTATTATTATAATAGCACCTTATTGTAATGTATGAAAGCGGCCTAATTGGTAAATTAGCCTGTTTTACTGACTTCTCGCCCTGGAATGCTGACTCCTGGTACTAACTTTTTTTGTTACTGTCCCAATTTTTGCTATTTTCCCATACTGATGTATCAATTTACCGATTGATAAGTGGTAAATTCGTGCATCCATAATGGTAAATACGAATTTTACAGGTAACTTGAATACCCAGTTGGCACTCCGGTACTGCGTTGGGTACCCGACACAGTACTTGAAATTGTGGGTATTACACACATGCAGTAAACAGGTACCTGTTTCAGCTCTAGTTGAGGACCAAATTCATTTAGGTGTAAGTTTAGTTTGTTTAATCAGCATTTCACCAACTAAACTCTCAATCCCATAAACACTTACATGCATGCAGTCTCACTGAAAGCAATGGGACAATGCACCCAACTGTTTTCACGAGGGGAAACACTTATTCCAATTAAGGCTAAGGAGTCTAGAGAAAGACTTTGTTAGGATTTATTTATTTATTTATTTAAAATCTGGGAGGAACAAAAATGCCCCCCCTACCCATCCTCCCTCCCCCCCCCCAAAAAAAACCAGGTGGAACAGCCACGTCTTACAATAGCGGTGAAATGAGGGGAGATCCAGGGCCAAATGGACCTCCACTGGCAGGGAGTTCCACAGCCACGGGGCAGCCACCGAGAAGGCCCTCCCCATCATGACTTCTCCAGCAGACTTGGGGGACCTGAAAAGGGAAGGTTAGATACTGGTCGATAGCTGGCAAGGGAGTCAACGTGAAGCAATGGTTTCTTGAGCAGGGGTCGCACCACCACCTCTTTAAGGCAGCTTGGCACCCTGCCCTCCCTAAGGAAGGCATTAACCACCCCCACCAGCAATGGCCCCATCGTCTCCCGGCAGGCCTTAACCAACCAGGATGGGCAAGGGTCTAGTTCACAACAGGTAGCCCTTGACAGCCCCAAGAACATCCTCTGCATTGGCAGAGGTCACCAACTGAAACTGATCCCACAAACAAGGACAAGGCGGGGCTTCTATAACTTCCAATTGCCCCACTCTAGAAAATGTGGCATCAAAACTGTGGTGAATCCGAGCGATTTTATCCACAAAATAATCCACAAACAAGTCACAGCGGGCACTAGATGACTCCACTCCAAGGTGGAGAGAGGCTGGACTGACCAGTCCCAGTACCACCCAGAACAGCTCCACTGGACGGGATTTAGCGGATGCTATGAGGGCAGCAAGGAACTCCTTCTTTACTGTCCACATAGCAACAGCATAGGCTTGTAAACTTGCTCTGTACCGCAACCTGTCAGCTTCAGCACGTGAACGGTGCCACTGTCGCTCCAACCACTGTCCCTTCTGCTTCAGCACCCGCAGCCCCTCCAAAAACCAGGGAGGCCTACAGTGCTGCTGCCTGGGAAACGGATGTCTTGGAGCTATCCAATCAATGGCCTCCATCAGCACGATGTTCCACAGCTCGACAAGGTCATTGATGGGACAGTTGTCCAGATCAGAGGGTATATCCCCCAAAGCCTCCCGGAACCGCTCCGGTTCCATCAGTCTATGGGGGTGGACCATTCTAATTGGTTCCACGCCCATCTGGGGGCAGACATGCACCAGAAGAGAGGCCTGCAGGAGTAATGATGCATCCATAACAAGGGCACAGCTGATATCTCCCCCAACAACGAACCCCCCGCCTCAAGACCGGTGCAAAACATAAGGTCCAAGGTGTGTTCTCCCCTGGTGTGTCGGGCTGCTGACCCTCTGGACAGGCCCATGGTTGTCATAGTGGCCATGAACTCATGCTCCACAACCCCAAGATCAGCGTTGGTGTGGATGTTGAAGTCCCCCAAGACTATCCTCTTCGGGGACTGCAACACCACCCCCGACACCAGATCTGCTAGAACATGTAGGGAGGCCACTGTACATGTAAGCGCATGGTATACAAGCAGCACTCCCAAACTGTCCCCTGTCGCATCAAATGCCAGGTGGAAACCCTTAATACCCACTATAGATTGCACCGGATACCTCCGAACAGCCCACCCACCCTAAAAATCATAGCTACATCACCGCCGCCCCCCTCCCCAAATCCCTCTGCCCATGGTTGATGCTGCATGGAATACCTGGCTGGAACAAGGTCAGCCAAGATAGGCTGCATGGTCCAGGATCAGCTCCTGGACTGTCATTGCTTTATTTGCTACTGACCTCACATTCACCAGCATCAAAACATGATCAGGGGCCCTCTGATCCCGAGCCACCTGGCCCACTGCCAGTGGGGTGGTGCAGGGAACAGATATTAAAATACCTGTCCTGCCGCCCAGCTCGAACAAACCCAGCTCGAACAAACCCTCCCACACCCCATCACGACCTCAGTGGCTGTGTTCCCCCTCACCCCATCTGGCCCTAGCCCCAGCTCCCCTCCAGCCACCCTGGCTGCTCCACCCCAATCGGGGGGAGGAATCCCACCCAACCCCCCATCCTCAAATTGAACCCTCACTCCCTCCCTAACCCAATTTCTTTTTATATTCCCCATCCCCCCCACCCACTAAATAACCCCCCTCAAATACCTCCCACAAAACACCACTGGCAATGAAACCCACTAATAAAATCCCTGCAGGCCCCACCAAGGGCCACACCCAAAGACCCGTTGGCACAGCCCTTAGGCGCATGCCTGTGGTGCACGCCTGCAGCTTATGAGCCCCTGCTGGGGCTGGCGTCCCGCCGGAAGCCACCGGGCAGGTCCTGTGTCTGTGGCCACGCCCCTTCTCCCTCTGCCACCAGGAAGGGGGGGGAAAGGTTTCCTGCAGCACCAGCTCCCATCCCCCCCAACAAACAGGCAAGCACAGTGGTGTGGGGACAGGGGGCGAGCCCAACTGGCTCCCAGCCCCCTCCTGTAGCATGGTGCAGCAGCAGCCAGCAGGCATGCCGCTTATGAGCCCCTGCCGGGGTCAGCGCCCCACCGGAAGCCACGGGGCAGGTTCTGAGTCTGTGGCCCCACCCCTCCTGCCACCGGGAGGCGCGGGAAAGGTCCCTGCAGCGCCGGCTCCCAGCACCTGACAAATGGGTGAGCGCGGTGGTGTGGGGATCAGGGGGTGAGCCCAACTGGCTCCCAGCCCCCTCCTGAAGCACAGTGCCCCTTTTAGTGACAGTTCCCTTTAGTGCCGACTTCTCAAATCTTTTCTAAAGGAGCCAAAGAGAATTGCTCACAGGTTGAATTTGGTCCATGGGCCAAAGGAGGGTTACCCATTCCTCCTTTAGACTCTCTAAGAGCAATTTGAAATGTATGGAATAGCTACATATGCAGTACAATCCTCAAGCTGACATGCTGATGCAAACCCGGTGTAACAGCTGGAGGTTCACACTGTATATGTGGAAATTCCATGAAGTTAGAAAAATTGCTTTTGTTCATGCGAAGTCTGAAATATGTGCAGTTTGAAAAGGGAGAGATCCAGAGGTCTGTGCTCTGTAAAGTTTTCTCATCAGGGCAGATTGTATTTGTTGTTCCAAATGCATACAATCAGAAAGAGAGAAGTGGCCTGAGTCTGACACAGCTGGACATTTGTCATTGTCTGTGTGGGTTTAAGTGAGAGACCTTTCCCTCAAACCCTGAGGTGACCGGATTAGTTCTGAATGGTATTTGATATCTGGAGTAATATTCTCAATGACAAGGAATGCTTAACTGTTGGAATGAAAGAATGGCTGGCCGGGCAGACAGAGGTTTATCCTCAAGCTTTGCTTGCTGTCTAAAATTTCTACTGTAGTTTACATTCGGGCTAATTGGCTTCATCGGATATTTGCCTGCGTGAGAGCTGCAAAATTTGTCTTTTGGTCCCTGAAGCCACCTCTATGCTTTTTAAAGGGACGTTTGAGGCTCTCTGGGCAAATTTGCAAAAGGTGGTGGGGAGTCAGGATGCAAGGGAAGGGGGTGTAGCGTCCCATCCTAGCCTGCTTCCCCTGCTGCTGCAGAGCACGAGGAAGGGTTGGCCTAGTCCTGGCTTTGCTTTCAAATGTGTCTTGGCTGCCTGCGTCTGCTCTCCCACCTCTGGTGACTCCTTTCCCCAGCTCCCCCCAGCTTCTTCCCTGGTGCTTTCCCCTCCCCCACCCACTGTTTTTGGGCCCCTAACTCTCTCCCTCCCATGCTCCTGCTGATCTGTACAGAGCAAGGGGGCTCCAGCTTCCACTGGCAAGTCCCACAGTAATTAAACACTGAAACGCGCGCTCCCGCCTACTTCCGCCAGAGGCGGGGGAACGGCATCTGAGAGAGTGTGACTTGCCCCGCCCCTTTAAAAGGAATAGGACCATCGGGGGACCACATGGGCGGTGACGCCAGTCTTGCCAGAAGAGATCTGGCAGCCGCCATCTTGGTTTTCTGTTCCAGGAAGCTCCCAGACGCACATGGAGGACGGCACGGAAGGAGCTACGGCTGTCATGCCCCTTCCTAACATTTTATTTATTTATTTTCTTTCTTTCTTTGTATTTATTAGCCGTCCCCTCATGCCTA
>QEPC01004950.1:1096960-1111136 GCA_003113815.1 Sphenodon punctatus
GTAGAATACTGTGATGTCACGACACTCCATGGGGAGCATGGCCACGCAGGAAAGAGAATGAGTTAAAGAGGCTGACCCAGTCTTTGCAGAGCATCATGACATCACAGAACTCCATAGGGGTGGAGCTACATTGGAAAGGGGTTGAGAGAGTCCCCATGACCCCACCCCCTTTCTGACATGACTCCTCCCTGCCAACCCCAGAAGCCATGATTCTCTCCAGGTTAGCTGTGGGGGGCTGCTGTTCAAAACGCCGAGTTTCCATCGGAAAGCTGGAGAGAGAGCAAGCAACCCTCCAGGCAGCAGCACAAGAAATGCAGGATAGAGGCAAATCCTGAAGTGGGACTTCGGATGATTTTAGACAGTGAGGAACCCTTTCTCCCCATTCCTTCTGCAGAAGCCATGTGTGTCCATAGGTTCTGAAAGTCTCTGGTCACCCCCAGAATCCCATGTGGAAATGTATCTTCACAAGAAAACCTGTCACCATTACGCCTGACAAGTTCATTGACACATTAATTTTCAGGAACTTTTCTCTTTTAATTACTTCATGTGTTACAAAAATTGTCAGTAAAAAAGAAAATGTTGCTGCCAGGAAAAGAATTTCATAATTAAAAACATTCTAATTGTTATTTCCAGACCTAGCTCAAGGTCAACTCAGTTTATGCTTGGGGCATTTTTAGAGGAGCACTGTTTCTTTCAGATTTCAGAGTCTGGGACAAATAAAGTTGGGGGGTGGGGGGAGCTAGACACTCCCCTCTGATTCTGGAAGTCAGCCGGCACCATTGAAAACAGCGCACTTGCATATGGATGGAGATCCGGACTTACGAAACCCTGATATTGAGGATTCATTAGTCCGGATCTTCGTCTATGCATGCGTGCGTTGTTTTCAATGGCGGTGGCCAACTTCAGGAATTGGGGGGAACATCTAACACATGTAACTTTGTTGATCCCAGACTCTGCAATCCACGAGAAACAGTGCTTGTCTAAAAAGGTCCTTAGTTAGTTACCCTAAGAAAACCACTTTCCTCTTTAGTACAGACATGCCCTTAGGCTGCTGTCTGGGGGATTTCACCCACTCCATCTCTATGAGAAAAGATTCTTGGGTGTAGAGTACCCAAGCCTCAAACTGTGGTCCTGAGGTAGTGCTTGGCTCCACGTTGCCACTGCAGGTCTGTGAGATATCTGGATTTTACTCTGTGGACTCTCTTCTTGCTCCTGCCTGGGCCACACCCCTTTGTCTCCTGATTGGTCACTGCTTGTATAAAAGCCATCTGGCAGGAAGAGGAAGTCAGGTGGATCAATGCCTGAGCGTATATCTAATGGTGGTTCAGCTTGCCTGTTCCTGCTCATCTGCCTGCTTATTCCTGATCCTACAATCCTGCTTGCCTTGCCCCCAGCCTTACCTACCCCTTCTCAGAACCTGTTCCCCCTGGACTGATCTCCTGCTCATTGTGAATCATGACTCAGTTCTCTGGATTGCCCTTTGGTTTACTGTTCTGGCTTTTGCCAAGTCCTGACTTTACTCCTGTCTGGCCCTGATCCTGCTGCTACTCTGTGTGGTTCCTGATACAGTATCTGACATTCAGCTTCTGAAGGGTGTAATTTCAAAGGGCGCTTGTTCTTGTTGCTTCAATGTTCAAAGTGCTTTACAAACCTTATCTAAGGGTTGTAGGTAGGTCATTATTATTCGCATTTTACACATGAGGAACTGGGGTTGAGAGTTAGTGACTTTCCCCAAACTGACCAGCAAATCCATGGCTAAGATCAGATTTGAACCCTAATTTCCAAAGTCCAAATCCAACACCTACTTTGAGGTGCTCTCCAGTAGGACATGCTTTTGGAACTGAATGTATTATATCTACTTTTTATTTATTTTAATGTTTACCCTGCTCTTGCTGCCAACAGCGGTTTAGGGCAGCGTACATTATTAAAATATAAAATACAAACAAAAAAATATAAAAAAGTAAAATACCCCCCAACCCCTCTCCACCCCAACTGCCCAACCTCCTAAGTAACTTACCCCTATTCTCCCACAAACCCTCCTCCCCTAGCCCCCACTGCCAAATGCCTTTGTGAATAAAACAGTTTTGCACAGTCTCCTAAAAGCACTCAAGTCCAGACATAAATTAACCTCCTGGGGGCGGGGGGGAGGGAGTTCCACAGCAGTGGAGCAGCAACTGAGAACACCCTTCTTGCCGTGGAGAGCAGGTTAAAAACTGATATCTCCAGACCAGCATCCCTGGCAGACCGCAAAGGCCACGATGGGACATGGTAGGGCCAGGCAATCTTCCAGCTAAGTTGATCCCAAGCCGTTTAGGGCTTTGAAGGTCAAAACCAGCACCTTGAATTGTGCCTGGAAGACAATAGGCAACCAGTGCAGATTCCGGATCACCAACGTTATGCCATTAAATTGATAAAACACAATTTCTTTTAGTGACTTACTTGCCTGAGGAAGGCCCTGCGAGGTCTGAAAGCTTGTACATTTCCACCAACAATAGTTGGTCCAGTAAAAGATATCATTCAAACTACTTTGTCTCCGCCTCTGTCACTCGGGACCAACACAGCAGCCACACTCTCTCTGGACTGTTTTATTTATCAGAGTTGTCTTTCCAGATGTGCAGGGACCAGCTGTGTGTGTTATGTACACAATTTGAAACTCTTTAAGATCCACAGCTGGTGTAAACCAGTAATCAAATCAAATTATTTATTTAACGTGGCCTTTGGCCATTGTCAACATACAAAGAAAAACAACAAAATGACAAAACATAGAAAACATTTAGGCAAAAAACAGAGTCAGTAATACAGAATTAAATAGGAGAATTATAAACTGCTATTTAGGGGACAAAGCTTCCAAATCTCATGCAACAGATATTACTATCTGCCGGATCACTTGCCAAATTGAAAAGCCTGCTATATCTATTGTACCATACATCCTTACTCAGGTGTTCCCTGGTACCTTTGATTTAAAAAACCGAAGCTTCCAATTTAGTGCATGCATCAAAAATTTCATAACCGCCTGGGTTATTTCTGGAGAGGCGTCACTTAAGGCTGTCTCTAACAAGCCAAGCTCTGTTCTTCCAGGGAATCTCTCTAACATAAGAGAGAGAAGTTCTGTACGCAGGGGCTCATACAGATGACACCCAAAAAGGATATGCTGGGTAGACTCAGTTATTTGCATTTCAAAAGGGCAAAGATGATCCCCATACTTAACCCCAGAGCGGCATCCCTCTAACACCTTTGTGGGCAAGGCATTCATGCGGGCGCACAAAAACAAATATTTTCCCCTAAATGAATAGGGTGAAGATAAGTAATTGGCCATTTTCCTCGGGTTCGGGACCCAAATTTTATAGTCACAGAGATGCAATGTACTTCCAACCTTGGCCAAATCCTCCAGTCTATCCTTATCTCCAAGTTTCATCGAGATCTCAGCTCTAACCGCTTCTAGGCTTTTGTTAACAAAATAATTTTCTGAAAACCCCAGCTGTAACAAGTGGCTACTTATAGCTCTTGACCATGAATTCACAAAAGAATCTTCACACACACACCTAAATAGCCCATTATTAGGAGACTTAATCATTCTGAGCCAGAATTTTAAAGAAAGCTCCCAGGCCACTGTTGACCAGCTCCTCAGTCCAAACTCAAGCCTGGTGGCAGCCGTAGGAGTGCCATTTGTTACTTTTAGTAGACATTTAAGGAAACTGGACTGCAAGGAATAAAGGTTTTTACCTGAAAGGGGGGCCCACAGTTCTGTCCCGTATTAAAAAGAAGCCTTTANCCTGAGGTAGTGCTTGGCTCCACGTTGCCACTGCAGGTCTGTGAGATATCTGAATTTTACTCTGTGGACTCTCTTCTTGCTCCTGCCTGGGCCACACCCCTTTGTCTCCTGATTGGTCACTGCTTGTATAAAAGCCATCTGGCAGGAAGAGGAAGTCAGGTGGATCAATGCCTGAGCGTATATCTAATGGTGGTTCAGCTTGCCTGTTCCTGCTCATCTGCCTGCTTATTCCTGATCCTACAATCCTGCTTGCCTTGCCCCCAGCCTTACCTACCCCTTCTCAGAACCTGTTCCCCCTGGACTGATCTCCTGCTCATTGTGAATCATGACTCAGTTCTCTGGATTGCCCTTTGGTTTACTGTTCTGGCTTTTGCCAAGTCCTGACTTTACTCCTGTCTGGCCCTGATCCTGCTGCTACTCTGTGTGGTTCCTGATACAGTATCTGACATTCAGCTTCTGAAGGGTGTAATTTCAAAGGGCGCTTGTTCTGGTTGCTTCAATGTTCAAAGTGCTTTACAAACCTTATCTAAGGGTTGTAGGTAGGTCATTATTATTCGCATTTTACACATGAGGAACTGGGGTTGAGAGTTAGTGACTTTCCCCAAACTGACCAGCAAATCCATGGCTAAGATCAGATTTGAACCCTAATTTCCAAAGTCCAAATCCAACACCTACTTTGAGGTGCTCTCCAGTAGGACATGCTTTTGGAACTGAATGTATTATATCTACTTTTTATTTATTTTAATGTTTACCCTGCTCTTGCTGCCAACAGCGGTTTAGGGCAGCGTACATTATTAAAATATAAAATACAAACAAAAAAATATAAAAAAGTAAAATACCCCCCAACCCCTCTCCACCCCAACTGCCCAACCTCCTAAGTAACTTACCCCTATTCTCCCACAAACCCTCCTCCCCTAGCCCCCACTGCCAAATGCCTTTGTGAATAAAACAGTTTTGCACAGTCTCCTAAAAGCACTCAAGTCCAGACATAAATTAACCTCCTGGGGGCGGGGGGGAGGGAGTTCCACAGCAGTGGAGCAGCAACTGAGAACACCCTTCTTGCCGTGGAGAGCAGGTTAAAAACTGATATCTCCAGACCAGCATCCCTGGCAGACCGCAAAGGCCACGATGGGACATGGTAGGGCCAGGCAATCTTCCAGCTAAGTTGATCCCAAGCCGTTTAGGGCTTTGAAGGTCAAAACCAGCACCTTGAATTGTGCCTGGAAGACAATAGGCAACCAGTGCAGATTCCGGATCACCAACGTTATGCCATTAAATTGATAAAACACAATTTCTTTTAGTGACTTACTTGCCTGAGGAAGGCCCTGCGAGGTCTGAAAGCTTGTACATTTCCACCAACAATAGTTGGTCCAGTAAAAGATATCATTCAAACTACTTTGTCTCCGCCTCTGTCACTCGGGACCAACACAGCAGCCACACTCTCTCTGGACTGTTTTATTTATCAGAGTTGTCTTTCCAGATGTGCAGGGACCAGCTGTGTGTGTTATGTACACAATTTGAAACTCTTTAAGATCCACAGCTGGTGTAAACCAGTAATCAAATCAAATTATTTATTTAACGTGGCCTTTGGCCATTGTCAACATACAAAGAAAAACAACAAAATGACAAAACATAGAAAACATTTAGGCAAAAACCAGAGTCAGTAATACAGAATTAAATAGGAGAATTATAAACTGCTATTTAGGGGACAAAGCTTCCAAATCTCATGCAACAGATATTACTATCTGCCGGATCACTTGCCAAATTGAAAAGCCTGCTATATCTACTGTACCATACATCCTTACTCAGGTGTTCCCTGGTACCTTTGATTTAAAAAACCGAAGCTTCCAATTTAGTGCACGCATCAAAAATTTCATAACCGCCTGGGTTATTTCTGGAGAGGCGTCACTTAAGGCTGTCTCTAACAAGCCAAGCTCTGTTCTTCCAGGGAATCTCTCTAACATAAGAGAGAGAAGTTCTGTACGCAGGGGCTCATACAGATGACACCCAAAAAGGATATGCTGGGTAGACTCAGTTATTTGCATTTCAAAAGGGCAAAGATGATCCCCATACTTAACCCCAGAGCGGCATCCCTCTAACACCTTTGTGGGCAAGGCATTCATGCGGGCGCACAAAAACAAATATTTTCCCCTAAATGAATAGGGTGAAGATAAGTAATTGGCCATTTTCCTCGGGTTCGGGACCCAAATTTTATAGTCACAGAGATGCAATGTACTTCCAACCTTGGCCAAATCCTCCAGTCTATCCTTATCTCCAAGTTTCATCGAGATCTCAGCTCTAACCGCTTCTAGGCTTTTGTTAACAAAATAATTTTCTGAAAACCCCAGCTGTAACAAGTGGCTACTTATAGCTCTTGACCATGAATTCACAAAAGAATCTTCACACACACACCTAAATAGCCCATTATTAGGAGACTTAATCATTCGGAGCCAGAATTTTAAAGAAAGCTCCCAGGCCACTGTTGACCAGCTCCTCAGTCCAAACTCAAGCCTGGTGGCAGCCGTAGGAGTGCCATTTGGTACTTTTAGTAGACATTTAAGGAAACTGGACTGCAAGGAATAAAGGTTTTTACCTGAAAGGGGGGCCCACAGTTCTGTCCCGTATTAAAAAGAAGCCTTTACCTTGCTATTGAAGACTTCAACTGCAAACTCTATATTCTTCCTTCCCATACCTGAGAAAAACCTTAATATAGTGTGCGAAGCTCCTTTAGCTGCCAAAAGTGCTTTTTGATAATCATTCCAATTTCCCTGGGCTTCTAAATGAATTCCTAAGTACTTGAAGCACTTTAACTGCTGCAGGTGATGACCATCAATAGTCCAGTTATGTGTCTTCCGACTGTTTGAGAAAACTACCACTTTAGATTTTTTGTAGTTAATGGACAATTTATTGTTTTCCCAATAATCTGAAAAGGCCCTTAACTGCCTGTTTAGCCCGATATGTGTTTGGGAGATAACTACCAAATCATTGGCATACAATAGGGCACCAATTTCTTTAGAAGCTAGTTTAGGGAGGGAAATTTTTGGGTGGGCCAGCATAGGGATTGCGTCATTGATGTATACATTAAACAGAGATAGCACTAACACGCAGCCCTGTCTGACACCTTTCCCTACCCGAATCTACTCTGTAATGTGGCCTTCCTTATCTATTTTCACCGCCAGAGAGGAGTCTTTGTAAAGATTCTGAATTAGAAACAGCAATCTTTTGTCTATTGATAAATTATTCAGTTTCCCCCAAAGGAGCTTCCTATTGACAGAGTCAAAAGCAGCTGCTAAATCCAAGAAGGCTACATATAGTTTCCCATTTAATGCTCTGTATTTCTCGATCAGGTGGAGCAAAATTAAACATTGGGTGATTTCAGACATGACGGGACGCCTACTGGCCCTGTCACGGACTCACCTTTTGATTCCCCGCCAGAATCAAAAAGTCATGTCTAACCTGACTTTTGGATGTGAATCTTGGGGGGGGCGGGGGGCTGCACGGCACAGCATGCTGCCACACAGCCCCGCCCGCCACGCTTCCCCAGCTGACCGCTGTGCCCGATTCTGACCTGGAGTCTGGGCCACGGCCCGGAATCAGTGGCGGTAACAGACGTTACTGTCTGCCGATTCTGGGCCGTGGTTCAATTAACCACGCTTTCGGAGATGGTACCCGGACCATCCTTGAAAGCGCGGTTATTTTGCTCACTGCCGGTGGTTCACCATGGTGAACGTCTGGCGGCGTGCAAACAGACGTTATGGGACCATCCACCACCACGGGGGATTCACTGTGGTTGAGTGTGGTATCGTAACATCTGAAAATACCCATTGTTCCACCGTGGTTCTACCCTTCTGGAATGCCACCTGTTCAGGGCAAAGTATTTTATTTTGGTTTATCCAACTAATCAATCTATTAAGAAGAAATTTAGCATATATTTTGCTCACAATGCCCAAAAGACTAATTGGTCTATAATTTGCAGGGTTAGATAGTAAACCTTTTTTATAAATAGGAATAACTATTGCTTTACCCCAACCTACTGGGATTTTCCCTGTGTTATTTATAGTAGAGAAGAGAGCAGCTAGTACCGGGATCCACCAGTCCAAATACTCTTTTATAAATTCAATCTGAATCAGGTCAGATTGAATTCAGGACCTGAAGCTTTATTGTTCGAAAAGGACCTGAAGCTTTATTGTTGAAGCTCTGCTTTATCTACAGGTGGTCAAACTGGGAACTGACCAATATCTATCTCTGAGAATGAAAGTTGGCCCGATTCCTCAATTTTCAACCTCAATTGAGGAGAAAAATTCCTCCCAGGAGTGAGGAGGAATCGGAAAAGACCATGGATTCTTTCCCTTCTTTATGGAGCCATTTATCAAATACCAGAATGTCCTAGAGTCTTTAATTTTACAGGCTTCCAGGAAGGCCAACCACTTTTTCTTCACAAATAGGTGTTTCTTCAGTCTAATTAGATCTTTATAATCTCTTCTTAATGAAAAATAATGAATAGGCAAACAAAGACTAGACCCCAAATGGTACTCTTGATAAACATGTTTAGCTTTCTCTCGAGCTGCTCTACAATCGGAGTCAAACCAGGGTTGATTTAGGGCCTTGTCTTTATGATACTTTGAACTAGACCAAGCCACAGCAGCAATCTGCTGTTGGAAACAAAGGCTAAGAGAATTATAAGCATCTAAAACAACCTGACTCCCTTCCCTCCCCAGAATGACCTCTGTGGTGCTAATACACGGCTCATCCTTCAATAACAAATCCAAGGATTCAGCCAAATCCTTATTTCATTTGGCCGGGCAATGACAACCCATATTAGTAACATCTGAAGGGGACAACACAGCAAAATTAATAGCCCTCCTAGAAATATCAAGGTGCAAGGACAGTGGAAGATGTTCACTTACTACTCAGGAGGCTACAGAAAAGTCCCCCCAAAAGTTCAAAACATTGGATGAAACCACCGCATAGTCCACAACACTGGATCCTTGTATCCCAACAAAAGTGAATTCTCCCCTAGGGTCACTGAATCCTGAACCATTTATAATATGCAGGTTTAACCCGGCAATTAGATTTGCAAATCTAATGCCAGAGGCATTAATTTTCCCATCTTTGGAAACCCTACAATTTAGACTATCTGGGGGGGGGCAGCCACCGAAAAGTCACAATGTATAGAAAGAGACTCATAATTGGAACCCACTCTTGCATTGAAATCCCCCATCATAATAAAAAGAGCCTTAGGGTATTCAACCAGCTAATCGGAAATCCCATTTTCCAAGCTGGACCAGACATTACCATTGAAGGAACCAGCATTACACGGGGGGACATACACCGTTAACAGAATAATTAAATGCACCCCGTACCTTATAACCACCCCAAGGGCGAAAGGAGTTAAATTAATCTGTTACCAAAATTACCTCTAAACTTACCCCAAACTGTGGGGAGAAGCAAGAGACAGTGAGTTGTGGGGGTAGGGCGGGAACGCAGAGGCCAGCCACGTGGGCTGACCTGTCCCTTCCCCCCCCACCCAGAAGCAGCTGGGCTTAAAGCCCTAGGGACAGCGGCTGAGCCGCAGGAGCCTGCTGGGGGGTTGCCATTCTCACCTGCCTCGCTGTTGGTGCGGGGGGCTTTCGGGCTCTGCTGCCGGTGGCGGGTGCTCCGTGCTGCTCCTGTTGCCGCCGCTGCTGCCGTTGACACCATCCCTGCTGCTGACATCGCCGCTGCTGCTCCGCTGCCCGCAGGCACCTGTGGGGAGAAGCAAGAGACAGTGAGTTGTGGGGGTAGGGGGGGGAACGCAGAGGCCAGCCACATGGGCTGACCTGTCCCCTCCCCCCCCCACCCGGAAGCAGCTGGGCTTAAAGCCCCAGGGACAGCGGATGAGCCGCAGGGGCTTGCTGGGGGGTTGCCATTCTCACCTGCCTCGCTGTTGGTGCGGGGGGCTTTCGGGCTCTGCCGCCGGCGGGGGGTGCTCTGTGCTGCTCCTGTTGCCGCTGCCGTTGACACCATCCCTGCTGCCGACATCGCCGCCGCTGCTCTGCTGCCTGCAGGCACCTGTGGGGAGAAGCAAGAGACAGTGAGTTGTGGGGTTAGGGGGGGAACGCAGAGGCCAGCCACGTGGGCTGACCTGTCCCCTCCCCCCCCACCCGGAAGCAGCTGGGCTTAAAGCCCCAGGGACAGAGGTTGAGCCGCAGGCCGTGGCACTTTTTGGGGCACTTTGGGGGGTGGCAGGGTGGTATCGTTTGTTTCTGTGTGGGCTTCTGTTTATACAGGGCTAGGATGGTAGGTGGGGGTTGTAGGTAAGGGGGGGTTAAAAAAGGGGGGTGGACCCAGGGACTCCCCCTGGTGAGAGCAGGGGGAGTACTGGGAGGTTTGGTGGGGAGTTCCCTACCCATTTGTGTTTGGTTTTTGGCCTAGCCCTGCTTATAGTTATAATTATATTTAATATTTTAAATATCTTCTTGATTGTTTTGTATGGATTTTATTGTATTTTATGGTTTTTATGATGGAAGCCGCCCCGAGCTGCATTGCAGGAGGGGCGGGGTAGAAATTTGTAAAATAAAATAAATAAAATATAAACTTTCAGATATAAAACATGCCAAACCGCCCCTAGGGTGGTCTCTAGCACTAACTGATATAGCCGGGAGACAGAATGACTTATAATGCTCCAAATACACCATGTCTTTGGCCTACATTTCTTGGATGAGGATAACCTGAAATTTCTTAGTCTAGGAAATAAAATCCACATTTCCCCCCTGCGAATACCACCCAGAAACGTTCGATGAACAAACAGAGAAGCGACTGAGGTCATGTCTTTGCTGTTGTCATGTAGAAACTGATGTTACACCCTCTATCATAGGAACCAAGTTCTGGGCCATAGGCTGCGACACACGAGTTATCTTGTTATCCGAGCGAACTAAGGAATTGTCTGTAGAATCCATGAAGGCCCCCTGAATTTCAGATTCCACAGACAACCTAGTTCCCTTGGCTGGGGATAGGGGAATAGTGGATAGAGGAGGAATCTCCACATCAAGCACATTCACTTCCAAGGGCTGTGGAACTATAGGGGGTGTTACCTCCATTGCCAAATTTTGTAACCTGTCATTTATTGGCACCCTAGAACCAAGCCTAGGCCAACTCCAGGGGTTACTATTTTGCCTGGCCCTTTCTCTCAACTTGGGGGAGTGAGCAATACTATGCCCCACCATACCCTGACTGTCAGTCCTACTCTGAGCTGAATATTGACTAGGAGATTTGGCAAAAACCTCCCCCAGCTGAACACCCCAGGAAAAAAATAAATCAGTTTGAGCCAACAGCTGCACAGCCAGCCTAGGAGAGCGAAAATAAACCACTAAATGCTGAACAAAAGCTGGAGCTGGGAGAATTTGGAAATAACCAAGTTGCCTGACCAGAACTGAATGTCCTGTAATCGCAGAAAGATGCTGCTGAATATCTATTTTTGACCTCCACCATGGAAATAAAGCATTCGGGAGAGGCGAAATCTTGAAGGAAACCGCTTTATCATTTAACCTAAGACTCCTTCTTTGGAATGGGGTGCTGTTTGGCCCAGGTTGCTCAGACAGACTACTAAAAGTCCTCTAATCAACTCTCTGTACATTCAGACATGAGGCAGCATTTACTTTGGCAGGTTGTGGGACAGCAGGATCACTATTCAGGAATACCCTCCTAGGTGCCTTAACCCAGCTCTGAGCTTCTATACTGAATGGTCCCAATCCATGTTCTGAGATAATGTCCTTAACAATATCCCATTGTGCTTTCTGAGATTTCAGCAAACTTGTTATTGTATCCAATTGGGCAATCAGTTTCTTTATGAGATCCCCAATGAGAAAGCATTGATTCCCAAAATCTCCAAGAACCCAGGTACTGTGGAGTCAAAAAAGTGGGAACTACCTCCACTTGAGAGTTCATCCCCACTTATAATTACAGGTTCCAATGGAGTTAATAGTTGGGTTGACTGGTTACTAAAACTGGTTTCCCCCTTACCCCTACGAGACGGCTCAACTGACAGTGGGGAACGCATCACCAGTCTTTGTGTTGCTCCAGACCCCGTGGGAGCCTCCTGCTGAGGGGCTACAAATCTATCCAATTTTAGTTGTTTAGGCTGGGAGAAATCTGCCAGAGCAACTACTCCCTGACGTCTTCATTTCCTAGTCATTCCAGCCAGATCTAATTTCCTCTAAACCCCAATTAAATTTAAGACTGATTTGGCAACACCTACATCAACCAAATCCAAAACCCCAGACTTGCCAGGAAAAGGGAATACTTACACGGTATCCCCAGATCCCAATGCACCTAACAGCCTGGGACCAATAGGTACAATGGAACTACGCTCCTCAGCAGGTCAATTCCACTCCCAATATCTACCACTCTGTGGGAGAAAAATCCCTCCACTTCAAATGGGCTGCCAGCGACTCAGCTAGGCACATACAACAATCAAACACTCGTGCAGGAATTGAGGGTAATAATAATAATAATTTATTACGGCCGAGGCCATAAATTCACAAACAAACAAACAAATACAACATAAAGAACTGAGGGTATGAAATTCAACTCTGAACTAAGTAAGTGAGCTGATTAGACACAGTAAAAAAGTAAAATATGGCTTCAGATATGGACCAAAATACCAAACACAGCGAGTACCAGTCCTCAAACCGGCCCTGGTCCTGGCCAGCACCTAAGGTGCAGCCCTTGCACGCGCATCCCTTAGGCGTGTTGCTCTTTGGCGCGTGCCTATGGTGTGGCCGTAAGGTCAGGTAGAGTCTAATAGCCCGAGAGCCGGAAGACATCGGGCGGGGCTTCCCAGGAGACCGTCCCCTCAGCTGGAGTTCCCCAGGCAGGCAGGCAACCTAAAACAAAACAAAACCCAAGTCTACAGGGGACAACCCCTACACACTGTCCACTTGGGATTCCAAGAGCTCTAAGAGCAGCGGATGCAGGCAGCGGTAATCTGGGCGTCCCTGGCTCCATTCACCCGCCCAGCTTGCTTCCAGGATTAGACCGCCCATAGGGCCAGGTAGAGTCTAATAGCCTGGTATCCAGAAGACACCGGGCAGGGCTTCCCAGGAGACCATCCCCTCAACTGGAGTTCCTCAGGCAGGCAGGTAACCAGTATGTAAAACCCACTGGATAGCCTTCCTTGTCTCCTCCACTGCTCTGGCCTCTGCAACAGGGCTCGTTTAGTCCATGATGATGCACTAACTCTTTATCTCAGTCTTCCTGACTGGCCTGAGAGAGAGCCCCCTTGTCTCCTGCCTCTGTCTAGCAACTCCGTGTAAACCAGTATGATTCCCATTTATTACATTGAAGTGTACTAGCCCAAGGGTCTGGCTTATATACCGATTCACCAACTTAATTGTTATCATAAATTGACTTTGCCAGTAAAGACTGACCTTTAAAAACAAAAGGTGGATTATGACTGTGAGTGAAGGGCCAGCACTTCTCAAAAACTCATTTAGCCAGGGATTCCTTTTCATTTGCTTAAAAAAAAAGAGAGAGAGAGAGATGTCAGAGAAGCCAGGGAGAGGTTTTATCCAGAGTGATTTGACAGCATTTTGTCTTGATGGAATGCTGCCCTCTGGGTCTGTAATCCTAAAACATAATATAGATGCGCTCTGAAATAAGACAGCTTTAGAAATCTGTCTGGATCAAAACTGCATGACTGAATAGATCATAGTGTCTTCCCAAATAAATACACCCAAATGGATCTTGACAAGTCCTTTATTGTTCTTATCGAAAGAAATTGAATAAGGTAAGGATTTTGAAGTAATTGAACTTGGGTCCGGTGAAATAATGCATAGGGTTACACTGTCAGGGTGCAAAGAGGTGGATTGACGCTGTGGTGTGCACATTGTATTCCAACACTTTGAACAGAAGAGCTGAGGAAATGGTTAGGCTTTGGTTAGATACTATAAACTTCTTGTCATTTCTGTGGCCCCTCTCTTATTGTGTTTAAATGTTTGACAAACATTGGAGTGTTTTACCCGTGGGAGACAGGACAGTGTTCTTTCTGCCGTTTTGCCAATAGGGGAATTAAGACAAAGCAGAAATTAAGATCAAGTGCGCACAACACTCTTTTAGAATGGGTAGTGGCACAAGCCCCCATTCTGGGTGGGTGGCTTGACACATTATTATTATTATTATTATTATTTTTATTTTATTAACAAACATTTATATAGCGCCAGCAGTGTACCTGGCACTTTACAAAGTAATAAAATAGATACGGTCCCTGCCCCTAGGGCTTACAATCTGAGAGACAGGAGCTGGGGGAGAGACTTAGGAAGGGGAACAGAGGGAGAGACAAGGGGTCTAACATTCATGAAGATGCGAGGTCTCAAGTGCACGTACTTGGCTTGGTTACGATGAGAATGACAGCAGGCAGGTCCATGT
>QEPC01004955.1:0-10431 GCA_003113815.1 Sphenodon punctatus
GGTCCATATTATACACTTTTACAACTTCACATTTTAACACGCAAAAGCACAGGAGGGGAACAAACACTCATACATTTTATATCTTTCCGATTGGGATTGCATTTCTTTCTGAAAGGTCCTATCTTGTACTATGTCTCAAAGAGCAGTTGATAAGTTTTGTCCAACTTATTCTCATCCAAAGCCACTACAACTGGTGCACAAGTCTCTTCAAACATGTGCAGTTTGTTGTGAAGATCAGCAGGGAATCTTTCCATTGTATACATAAACCATATCTTCTGAGAAAGTTCTGCCATAGAGAGCTCCTCAGCTGCCTTCCAATGCTTAGCTATCACACTTATAGCTGCTAGGAAAATCACCTAACAGGAGCTCTGGCAAGAAAGCATATTTTTTGGTTTTGGGTATAGGCCCAGCAGGGCAATTTCCAGTCTGTATGGTACCACTACCCCAGTTTTTTTATTAATTATCTTCCATACTTTACCCCAAAATGTTTGTACGTTAACACATTCCCACCAGCAGTGTTTGTAGCTCCCGTTTTCTCCACAGCCCCTCCAACAAAGCCCTTTCCCTGTTGAGTCTGCAAATCTTAATCTCTCAGGCGTTAGGTAAAACCTGGCTGTCAGTTTAACCTGCACTTCCCTGACCTCTAAAGAGGCCGCACACTTATTCATTTGCCGCCATATTTCTTTTTCTTCCTTCTCCCCCAAGGGTCTATTTATGTTCTTCTTCCATTTTCCATATATTTTACAGGTGATTAATTTCATTCAGTTCTTTATAAATCCTCCCAAATCTTCCTGAGGTTTTATTCCTTGTAAAAAAATAGTTTTTCCAATTTAAATGGGTCTCTACTGAACCCCTCTTTATTTTTGGGGGAGCTTGCCAAATCCTTCAATTGTAAGTACTGGAAAATGTCCAGCGTCTCTTGTAAAACTTCCTCTACCTTGTGAGGGAGCATAAAATTTCCTCCCATATAAAGTTGCCCCATCCTAGTTAGACCCTTTTTTTTAAGTGAGGCTCTAATCCTCAGGGAAATGTTATGTTCTCAAGTTTGTATTGAATCTATCAGAGTAAAAGGGGAAAAGCCTCCTTCCATTCCTAATTTTTTCTTTGTTTTTCCCAATTCCTGCACAGAGGTCCCAAGAATGGGTGTTCTCTTCTAATCTCTGTGGATACTATTCCCTGATCCACTATTAGGTCCTTTAGAGTCTGTACCTGTGTGAGTTCTTTTTCTAGTTCTGCCCATTCAGGCGCATTTAAATCATGATACCAATTGTACATCCCCACCAAAGATGCTGATATATGGTATAGTCTTATTTCAGGGACATTTAGCCACCCTTTCTCCTTAATTTGCATCAAAGCTTGCTTCCTAATTCATGGCTTCTTTCCATTCCACACTATATATTTTAGTAAGTCCTCATTTAATTTAAAGAAGGACTCTGGCAACATTATCGGGATTGCCATGAGCTTGTGTAGAAGCTTTGGGAGCACAATCATTTTATACAGATTTATTTTCCCTAGCCACGATACCATCAAGTTATGCCATGGTCTTATTTCTTCCCTCAATTGTTTTATTAATGGGAGGATATTTGCAGAGTACAAATTGTTTGTATTTTTTGTTAAGGTTACCCCAAGGTATTTTAGACCTGACTCAGCTACTGGGAAAGGTGATATCCCCTTTAGCTGCTCTTCCTGCTCTCTCCCATAGCTGAAGGCCAATGCATAGGATTTCTCCTTATTAATTGAGTATCCCGAGATTTTGCCAAATCTCTCCATTGTCTTTAATAGCTGTAGCAGAGTCTCTTCTGGCTTGGTTGTATATAGCAGTAAATCATCTGCAGAGAGTGATAGCTTATTTATGTAGCCCCCTATTTGCACCCCTTTTATTTTCCAATTCTGTCTTATTGCAGAGGCCAACACTTCCAATACTATATTAAAAAGCAGAGGGGACAGGGGACATCCCTGTCTAGTCCCCCTCTGCAGTTGAAAGGACTCTGGATTACCGGTTTCTTGTATATTGCTGAGAGCCAGCCCAAAAAGCTACCCCTAAATCCCATCTTCTCCAGTACCTTAAAAAGACATTTCGGTTCCACAAAGTCAAAGGCTTTCTCAGCATCCACAGAGATCACCATAGCTGGAATTTTCTGTTTATTCAGTGCATATATTATGTTAATTGCCTTTCTTATATTGTCTCTACTCTGCCTGCCCGGGATGAAACCTGTTTGATTTCTATGTATGACTTCCCCACTAATCGCTTTCAATCTGTCATCTAGTATTTTGGCGAAAATCTTAAAATCAGAGTTCAGTAAGGAAATCAGTTGGTAACTTCCACATTTATCTGGGTCCCTACCGGGTTTGAGAATTAATGTAATTACTGTGTTGTAGAAGTTCTGTGGCATCTCTTTTTCAGTTAGTATATTGTTATACACTGCTGTGAGGTAGGGCACCAGAATTTCCCCAAAGGCTTTATAGAATTCATTTGGGAATCCGTCTGGCCCAGCGGCCTTGTTGTTTTTTGCTGCCATTATTGCTTCTTGCACTTCCTGTTCCATGATATTTGCATTTTAAAAAGCCCCTTGATCCTTATTAAATTTGGGCAATTGTACTCCCTCTAAGAATTTTAGTATCTTGACCTCCCCTGGGTTTAGTGATGTATACAATACCTTATAAAACTCTAGAAATGCTTCCTTTATATTATGCAACTCTGCGCAGTATTTTTTTTCTTTGTTTACTACCCTCATTATATGCGCTTTCCTTTGTTTTATTTTGACTAGTTTGGCCAGGGTCCAATAGAAGACAAATTTAAATAACCAATAGAAGAGGAGAACAATACTGCCATGCTGCCTGCAACCTAACTAAGCAATATACGTTCTATTTGTATGCACACATGCAGTGGCACTTGCACAGTGAGTGCTTACCTTCTCAAGAATGGTCCTGTATGCCCTCGCATATGTCATCCTCCGGAACACAGCCCATTCATTGAAGTTCCAACGCCTCTTTAGTTAGCTGCATAATTTCCTCGTCTGTGGCTTTCAGCAACTCCTTTGCAATTATTGGAAGGTAGGCCCTGTTCATAAATATCAATGCAAGTCACTCTAGATTTGGAGTTTGTCATCTACTTCCCAGACAAGATTGTTCGGATTCAGAGTGACTTTGATGCCGGGGCAGTAGGTGGAGAGCGTGAGGTGATGAAGGCCCTGTCCGGTCCATCTTTGTGGGGGGAGTTTCAGGAAGTGACGCCGGCCAATGCAGTGGATGTCTTGGGGTCTGTGAGGGCCTCCTGTTGTGAACTTGACCCATGCCCGTCCTGGTTAGTAAAAGCTTCCAGGGAGACATTGGGGACGGTGCTGGCGAGGGTAGTGAATGCATGTTTGCAGCAGGGCAGGTGTCACCAAGTCTCAAGGGGGCTGTGGTGTGCCCCCTGCAGAAAAACCATCTTTAGACGTGAATGCGCTCGCCAGTTACCGACCTATCTCTAACCTTCCCTTTTTAGGGAAGGATATTGAGCGGGCGGTGGCAATCCAGCTCCAGGTGCATCTAGATGACATTGGTTTCCTGGACCCGTTTCAATCTGGGTTCTGCCCCGGCAATGGCACTGAGACGGCATTGGTGGTCTTGGTTGACGATCTCCGCTGGGAGATGGATGCAGGGTGTTCAACATTTCTCATCCTGCTAGATTTCTCAGCCACTTTTGACACCGTAGACCATGGGCTGATGTTGAGACAGCTGCGTGACCTGGGGGGTCTGGATGGGACTGTTCTTGAATGGTTCCGTTCATTCCTCTCAGGGAGAAGCCAGCAGGTGGTGCTGGGGGAGGAGACGTCTTGCCCCCATGCCTTATCATGCGGCGTTGCACAGGGTTCTATTCTGTCTCCATTATTATTTAATGTATATATGCGGCCCCTGGGGGAGGTTGTGAGAGGGTTCAGGGTGCGATGTCACCAATATGCTGATGATACTCAGCTGTACCTTTCTTTTTCAACAGACCCAAACCCTGCTGTCTCGGTGCTATCCCAGTGTCTGGAGGCCATGGCTGAATGGATGTGGCAGAGCAGACTGAAGCTCAACCCCGATAAGATGGTGGTGATGTTGGTGGGGAGAGAGAGAGAGGTAGCGGCCCCCCTGATTGGGGGGGTGCACCCGCCGATAGCTCAGCAGTTCCAGAGTCTGGGGGTGGTGCTGGATGCAGATCTCCACTTGGAGTGTCAGGTGGAGGCAGTCGCAAAGGCTGCCTTTCGCCACTTGCATCTGGTACAGAGGCTGCATCCGTTCGTCTCCAGCCCAGACCTGGCCTCCCTCATCCATGCCTTTGTCACCTCGAGACTGGACTACTGCAATGCACTCTATGTGGGGCTTCCCTTGTGCCTGGTTCAGAGGCTGCAGCTAGTGCAGAATATGGTGGCCCACCTCCTTTCGGGGATGGGTCATTGGGAGCACATAACACCTGTGCTCCGGACCCTGCACTGGTTGCCGATAGCATTCCAAGCCAGGTTCAAGGTATTGGTATTAGTTTACAAGGCTCTTCATGGTCTCGGCCCCTCATACCTCAGGGACTGCCTTGCCCTCCATGCCCCAGAGTGGCTCCTTTGGTCTGCCGGGGGTGCCTTCTTGGAGGTCCCCCATGTAAAGCGGTGGGCCACAATGGAGAGGGCATTCTCGGTGGCCGCACCGCACCTTTGGAACTCCCTCCTGGAGGAGGCTCACCTGGGCCCAAGCCTTTTAACATTCCAGCAAAGATGCAAAACTTGGCTGTTCACCCAGGCTTTTGGGGAAGGGGGGAGGGAGGGTTAAATGGGTTTTATCTCCCCGACCCTATTTATTTGGTTAAAGATTTCCCGGGCCCTGTTTTAAAAATTGTTGTTGTATTTGTATTGAGTTTAAAATGGTTTTATATGTGTTTTAATATATGTTTTGTGTTTGGAAGCCACCCTGAGCTGTTTGCAGGAGGGGCAGGGTAAAAATCAAATCAATCAATCAATCAATCAATCAATCAATCAATTAAATTAAATAGATTTGCACTGGAGAGGCTCGTTCTTTTATCACCCACAATTGAACCAGCACAGCTGAATAGCTGAATAGATGTTCAGATTTCACACTGCTGGGCGGACTGGGTGGGAAATTGCAAGATTATAGAGTGCCAGCCAACTGTCTTTCTTGGCATTCCAATAAATGAGTGGATCACTACTCATGCCAAACACCCCTGAAAACATCAGGTACTGGTCATAAATGTCCTCTGCTGCTGTGAGTGATGTGGGTCAGTGCAGAGGATCTGTTCTTCTTAATGTTTTCCCACTCAGTGCACATTCTGATGACAGGAGGCCATATTTCTTAAAATCTGACCAAATGGACAAAACATGACATTTTGCCTTGTTTTCTGCACTGCTGCCAGTAGGATCATCATTTGCAACATTTGTGTTCTCGCTCAGTGAGTAAACCAGCCTCTGTGCAATGTCCTGCCTTGCAGCATCTGCGGATTCATCCCCACCCAAGACCTTTTTTACCTTCTTAAATTGCGGGTCCAGTGATGTTGCAGTCTGGTACTGTGCATTGCGAGTCATCGTCTGAAACTGTGGGCTCTCGTCAATCAACTTTAGCAAGCTATGGGCCATTGTAAATATCTCTGTATGGTCTTCCACTTTTCTCTTTAATAAGATGAGTGCAGCCAAGGTCTCGCTAAGCATGGCATCTGCCTTGTTGACAAATTTGGTCATTGCGAGAAATGGATCCAGCAGAAGTAGCAGTGTTTCAATAGTATCCCACTGTGTCACTGTCAACTGAATTTCAGCAGCGTCTTTTAGAACTGACTTGGATGCCACAACAAAGTAAGTGTCCACTGCAAGTCTTTGTGAATGCAATCTCTTGAGCATATTATATGTTGAGTTCCAACATGTGGAGACATCGATAGGAAAGAACTGAAGTGGAAATTGTCTCTCTCTCTGTATGTTCCAGAGCTCATGATGGTTGTGCCATGCTGAGGCAATACTGCAGTCTCTTGTGATGTTGCTGGAGATGGAGAATGACGTTCTGGTGAAATCTGGCTCCTAAACAAACTCATTGTAATGTTAGGCACTGTGCTGGTGGATTGACTTTGTTGTGCTACAGAGTATCTGTCTAACACAGGGGCTACTGGTGTTCTTCTTCCACATGGCGAAGGCAAATCAATTTCTTCGTCACGGAAATCAAATTGATGCAGAACCTTTGATGTTTTGTACAGTGGTGTGGAGCATGAGGAGGCTACAGAAGCTGGGGCATAGTCAGAATCGCTATCATCAATGCAAGTTACATGGACATCATCACTCACATAAGAGTCATCACGGCCCATATCTTCAATGCCAATAGTGGTGGTGATGTCTCACTCCAGTCCCTCTTCCTCATCGCGTCTCTTCTGGTTGTGACTTGGTTGTTGTGTTTAACGCTTCAACCACTATCTTATTGTCATTCCCCAGCCAATGTTTCATTGGCACATGTTCGTATTCTGACGACAGTGATGAGTTGTCTGCAGCTGAGGGTGTGCATTTTTCCAATAATTCGTGCACTTCCTCCTGCATGCACTGAAAATGATGGATACGATGCCGAGAAGCAGTTGTAGAACTCTGTGGCACCAAATGCTCCAGTTGCATCTCCACATGTGGTTGTTCATCCACATGTGAATGCTGCTGTGTTTCTGGATGCTACTGCTGCTGCTGCTGCTGCTTCTTCTTCAGATGTTGCTGGTGTGAGTGAGCAGCAGAGGAGGATCTGGACCCTCTAAGAAAGGTACGCTGCTTCTGCTGGTGGACTTTTCTTTTCCCATTGTGGAGCCTCATGAGCATTGGCAATGGTTCAGTACATTGGCAGCGTTTGAACATCTCACGTTCCATTGCTGAAAAGTTCTTCAGAATCTGTAATTACACACAGACAGATTATGGTTTGTAACACAATGTAGAAAAATGTTTAATTTAAATGTTATTTAAATAATAATTTCAGGAGCAGTAGACCCTGGCCATGAACCAAGTTGATCCATTAGCATCTGAGGGTGGACCAACGGAACTGGACCCCCACCCCCACAGGGGCATAGCAGGGTTGGGATCTGGCCTTTCAGAAGGCAATGAGCCAGCCATGACAGCAGTGTTGTAACACCCCCCTCAACCATGGCAAGGGAGCAGATTCTACTAAACCACCAGTAATGTAACCTGCAAAGAGCTGCAGGTGGCTGGATGGGGCAGGGTTTTAAATATTGTATGTAAATAAATCCCTCCCCCTCTCCTCCCATTTCCCCTCTGTCCCTCTCATATTCAAACCCTCTCATGTTTACTAGCGGCAGGATCACCGGCATTTCCGGTATCCGATAATGCCAGTACTGGGCGTACCGGCATTATTGGATTCAACCGAGTAAATCTGGTCCGGTTACTGGATTCCGGGTACCGGATTTTTTTTTACATTGCAGCCATTTAAATGAATGGCTGCAATGTAAAAAACCCACCCAAAAAGTAAAAAACCCTCCCCGAGTCCAGGCTGCGTGGGTGGAAGGGGGGACACCCCCCACCCACCCTGCCCAGCCTGGATTTTTCAACCTAGAGCCCCCCCCAGCACCAGCGGCTGCGGCGTCCCAGAAGCAGCTGATAAGTATAGACCTGATCCCTGGGGGGGGGTTAACACCCCCCCATCCCCCAGGGATCACCCTACTACAAGTTCCCACTGGATAAGTACCTTTTTAGTTCAGCTCCGGGTGCAGCGGCGGTGGCGGTCGGTCTGGCAGCCTCAGCGCCGGCTGTGACTGCCGGCTTCAGAGACGCTCTAGGCCTTCCAGGGAACTTCTGGGTTTCCCAGGAAGGCCTACAGCATCTCTGACGCCGGCAGCCACAGTCGGCGCTGAGGCCTTCGGACCGCCCGCCACCGCTGCCGCACCCGGAGCTGAACTAAAAAGGTACTGATCCAGTGGGAACTTGTAGTAGGTGATCCCTGGGGGGGTGGGGTGTGTGTTAAACTTCCCCCACCCAGGGATCAGGTCTATACTTACCGGCTGCTGCTGGGACGCCACAGCCGCTGGTGCTGAGGGGGGCTCTTGAACTTGCCCGCCGGAGGGGAATTTTTTAAAAAAAATCCAGGCTGGGCAGGGTGGGTGTGGGGTGTCCCCCCTTCCACCCACACAGCCTGGGAGGGGGAGGGGGGAGGAATTTTATTCCATTGATTTCAATGGGGACACAGTGCCCCATTGAAATCAATGGAATAAATCCGGAACCGGTATACCGGATTTAATCTGGGAATCCGGTTTTTTGGGAACCGGAAACCGGTAAATCCGGTATCCGGTAATTGCCCCGGGGTCCCGCCGCTAATGTTTACATCCAGCTTACTGCTCTTCATGGCCTAGTTAAGCATTAGTGTACAATTTGACTGTGAATTTATAATGTTTAAAATCCAGCAACACAGCAGGAAACAAGTATGCCAACGTATTAATAACACAACATATTCCTGTTTTTCCTAACAATTATGTAAGCAGTTAAGTAACATACATGTACCTTTACAGAAATAATTTTTTTATTAGTTTGTTTTTAAAAAGTTAGGAACAGGTTGTAATGGGAAGGAAAACAAAATACTTGCCTTATTATAAAGCTGTTGCAGAGGTGTGGCTGTGTCCTCTGTGTGTGTCCAAACAGCGTCCACTGTCAGTGTACTGTATGTAAAGTAAAGTAAGTTTATTTCAGCTAGCTTTTGCCATAGCCCCGGACAAAACCACATGATACAAGAAACAAAACACTATAAGCATACAAAATGCAATATAAAATTGGAAACTTAGCACGTCATCTTGTCGTCACCTAGCACCTGAAAATAATACATACATAGAATTAAAATAAGGTTGCCTTGCTCTTTTGCAGGGATTACTGCAGCAGAGCTTGGCCCCTGATAGTTTGAATTAAGACAAACTTGTCCTGATCCGTAGCATAGTGCTGGTTGACTAAATAATTACTTTCCCTTAACACTAAATTTCACCCCAACCAGCAGCTCCTCAGACCATGCAGCCCCCAGGAACAATGACAAAACTATATATATATTCCTAGACATAGTTATGACCGGTATCAGCTTGCCCATAGATCAATTACAGATAGCCTAATTTCAACTCAAAAACACAGATTTCCAGCCCATGAACAAAATAAGCAAGGATAATTAGCAGCCAATGAACCAGTAGTTATATTCCTACAAAACAAAAACAGATGGAATTGTTTCATTCATCAGATTAGGGAGAACAGTTTACAGGGGACCTATTATGTAAATTGCCATGAACTGTGGTAAATTGCCATGAACTGTGGTAAATTGCCGTAACTGTCAAAATGTGCTATGTGTACTGTTTTGTGATTGGTGGATCAGATGAGACCTCTGCTTTTTATTGGTTTTAGTGACTGTCCTTTCTGCTTGAACTAGCACATGGGTATAAAGGTAGCTCTCCCATTAGTCCTTCTCTTTCTATTTGACTTCTGCTGCAGTGCCCAGCTTGCTCATTCAGCCCCTGCATGCTAGAGCTACACCGTCTAACATAAGAAAACAGAACATTTGGATCCATACGTAGTAAGCTGCTTTGTTATACAATGTATGGGATAGCTGAAAAGTAACTTGCTCATATTATACACACCATTGACTACAGGCACAGCAGCCAGTCAGCACAGCACCCATGCACCGCTTAGGGTATTTTTTTTCCTTTTGAGGATATTTTTGGCCAAGGAAATTCTGCTAGCATAGAGAAATATGGGCTTAAATTATAGAGGAAGGAATAAATGCAGATTTTGTCTTCTGATAAAGACGACTCCCTGTCCCCTCCCCTTTAACAGCTTAATCCTCAAAGTGCTCTACCAGCACAAGCCCCATTCATGTGAATGGGGCTTGTTTTGTGCGTCCAACAATTTGAGGACTGAGTTGTGTAAACTGTCATAGTGGAAAACAAGCCACAGCTGAACGAGCCTGCCTCGGGATTATTCCACTCACCTGCCTCGCTGCTGCGGGGGGCTCATTGGGGCTCTGCCGCCGGTGGGGAGAGGGATCCCTGAAGCTCCATTGTTTCTGCTGCCGCTGTCACCTGCAGGGAGGAAGATCATCAGACTGTGAGCACTTGGGGAGAATTGGGGGGGAACACAGAGGCCAGCTCGTGGGCTGACCTGTCCCCTCCTCCCACCCGGAAGTTGCTGGGCACTTTAAAATCCCACGCCCAGCAGCTGAGCCCAGGAGCCTGCCTCGGGATTATTCCACTCACCTGCCTCGCTGCTGCGGGGGGCTCATTGGGGCTCTGCCGCCGGCCGGGAGAGGGATCCCTGAAGCTCCGTTGTTGCTGCTGCCGCTGTCACCTACAGGGAGGAAGATCATCAGACTGTGAGCACGTGGGGGGGATTGGGGGGGAACACAGAGGCCAGCTCGTGGGCTGACCTGTCCCCTCCTCCCACCTGGAAGTCGCTGGGCACTTTAAAATCC
>QEPC01004955.1:31274-43623 GCA_003113815.1 Sphenodon punctatus
CTCCTTATCTTTCCTCCCTACCCTTCCTCTCCCTCTTCCCTGTCCATCCTTATTGATGGGGTCACCATCCATCCCATTCTCCAAGCCTGTAGCTTGGACTTCATCTTCGATACTCACCTTTCCTTTAAACCTTACATCGACACTGTTGTCAAGTCCTGTCGCTTCGCCCTCCACAGCATTGCTTGGATTTGCTCCTTTCCCTCTGTCTCATCAGCCCAAACCCTTGTTAACGCCATGGTCATCTCTTGCCTTGACTACTGCAACCTCCTCCTTACTGGCCTCCCCCGCTCTCACCTGTCCCCCTTTATCTCCATCCAACACTCCACTGCTAGGATCATCCACTCAGCCTGTCGCTTTGACCACGTGCAGCCTCTCCTCTCTTCACTGACTCCCCCTTCCCGAATGCATCCTTCACAAACTCCTGGTAATCACTTATAAATGCCTTCACAACCTGGCTCCCCCTTACCTCTCAGCCCTAGTCTCCTTACACACTCCTGCACACACTCTCCGCTCCTCCTCTGTCCCCTTCCTCGCTCTCCCTCGTCTCCCCTGCTCCCCTAACTGCCTTCATCCCTTCTCCCTTGCTGCCCCGCATGTCTGGAACTCCCTCCCTGCCCACATCCGCCTTGCTCCCTCCCTCCGCAACTTCAAATCCCTCCTGAAAACCCACCTCTTCCTCACCGCCTTTCCCGTTGCCTGTTAGAACTTTCCTTTCAATTTTTACTGTCTGCCCTCTCCGCAGACTCCTGCCTAACTGCAACCAAGCCAAGCACGTGCACCTGATACCTCGCATCCGCTTGAATGTTATTTATCCCTTGTCTCTCCCTATGTCCCCTCTCCTTGTTTCCCCCCTCCGTGTCTATTAGATTGTAAACCGTAGGCAGGGACCACGTCATTCTTATTGTTCTGTAAAGTGCCAGGTACACAGCTGGTGCTACACAAATGATTATAATAATAATAATAATAATAATTAATAAATAATTCCCCTACCATTTTTCAGTATTGACCAAACTGTATTCAATCCAAAGCTGAAGGAGACTGGGGGGACCTGTGAACAGTGGAGTCTGTCAGTTATAGAATGATAATCCTGACTGTGAGTAAAGAGGAAGGGTATGTAAACAGAAAATGAATTTGCCAGCTATTCCCCCCCCCTCCCCCTTCTCCCTATTAGATTTCCAAACAAAACCCAACTTGTCCCTGTTTGTAAGGTTTTCAGATTCTATCTAAGTTTGGACACATGAAGTATTACCAGAAGGCGGATACATGAATATGAGAAGAGGGGATAGTCTGATACTAACATATATGTCATTTAGAAGGAGTGCTGTTTATCATCTAACTAGCATTAACAATGGTCTAAACTAGCAATATATTGTCATTTAAATTGCTTTAGAAAGGACACTTGTCAAATAGAATGAACTTCGCAAAGCAGATCCAAACAAAAGAAACCTTTAAGCTAATTGTTTTGTAGAATGTTCTCTTATCTTGACTGGTGGGACATGCCCTGCCTACTAAACACTTGTTTTGTCCTCACAATTATAGGAAGGCTATTTGTTAATTTGATACAATTAAGATAAAGACTCCATCAAAGCAGAAGCAGACAAGAATTAAACGTATTACGTATATTATGTTCAGTCGTATAATGCAATCCAGTAGAACTGGAGCTGGAAGGGACCCCAACAGTTATCTAGGTCAGCCCTCTGCCAGTAGCACGATCCACAGTATCCATACCCATACCATCTCTCAGAGATGTCTGTCTGATGAGGCCTCCACAACATCCCTCAGCAGTTTATCTACCTGCCCCTTTAGTTAGACAATTCTTCCTAATGATTAGCCTAAATCTTTACTCATTTAACTTAAGCCTATTATATCTGTCCAGTCCTATCATCAGTGTCAAAAGAGAACAACTCAGCACCATCTTGCTTGTAGCAGATGTTTAAATATTTTTAAATTGTAATCAGGAGTTCTGTATGTATCCAGAATGCATCAATTATCCTTGCTGTTGCAGGGACCTCACAAGCTGTTATTAAGTATACATTGCAGGGACTTCAGATATATTATTCATGAGTATTATTTACATTTACAGGTAGTCATTGGAGTATCTGAATAATGCCTACAGCCCAAACTGATTTTTTTTTGCTTAAAAAAGTTCATTGTTCACTTTATACAAATAAGCTGACCTTCATATTCGCTTAGTATTATTGGTTGGAAGCCAGTCTAGTCTAGTGGCTAAGGTGCCAGACTTGGATCTAGTAGACTAAAGTTCAAATCTTGGCTTAGCCATGAAGCCACATGAAGTGGCCTTGGAGGGGTCACCAAGTCTAAGTTCCCCATCTGTAAAATGGGTATATATTCTTGTCTCTCCTTATGTTTCTCTCCTCCTTGCTTGTCCATGCTAGATTGTAAGACTTTAAGGACAGGAACCTGTCTCTACAGCTGTTCTACATTGAAGCATGTTGCTAATGCTATATAGGTAGTAAATAAAATTTGGCTGTAAGTAAAGCCATTGGGTAAAAATGAGTGCTAAAATGAAAATAGATTTTGTTCTGGAAAAAAATCTTGTGAGAATCGAAAATCAGGGTCAAGATCTCACAGGCATATAGACCCTGATTCAGATTCTTGTGAGATTTCTCATTCTCTTCCCAGCCCCACCACCCATGCTTCCAGGCTAGTCCCCAGCCCAGAGAAATTTAAGGAAGGAGGGAGGGAGGAAGAAACCACATTGTTCCCTGTCCAACTTCATTGCTTTGTCTGGGGCTGGCAGCTGTCTTGGTGGGGAAAGCTTTCTGAAGATAAATTTTCAGGAATGGGAGGGCAGAATCGAGGGGGCAAACTCAGCTGACATCTTAGAATTATATTGGCTAGCTGGTGTCTTCAGCCAATACAATTCTGAAAAGCTGTATTAAGTCTGCCTAAGTCTGCCTCTCCCCTTCAGCTCCCCCCCCCCCCGCCCAATTAGAAAGTCCTTTCCACATGGGAGGGGAGAATGCTGGAGGGGACAGATCTTGAGCATTCTATTGGCTAGCAGAAGTCCAAGCACCCAATAGAATGCAGGTCATAAACTTTATTCGGCTAGCTTTCGCCATAGCCATACCCACAAACATATATATACAAAAATATAATATAATAATAATAATAATAATAATAATAATATAATAATAATAATATAATATAACAACATATCAATATACAAATGAGTAATATGCAACTAAAACCATAACATAGAGTAGAATAAAATAAAATAAAATGAAATAATCAAATAATAACATCACAAAATACATCCATGATAATATGCCACAGCATCATTTATCACCGCATAGATATATCACAGAAGAGCCAGTCCAGAGCCAGAAAAATTTACCTTACTCTTCTGTGGGGGACCTCAACAGGGAGATCTCCCCTAAGGTAATAGTTCAATTGTTCAAGTCCTAAGACTATTCCAATCCTATACAAGCCGATCCTCCATTTGATTTACCAAGGACATTTTAATTAACCATACCCCCGGGATCCATCCAGGCCACTCACACCCACCCTTACTTCCAAGCAAAAGAAAGGGCCACCAAGGTATAACACATAGGGTATTGTCCTTACAAAGTCCCTACATTGCAGGCACCAAAATCCTCCCTTTTCTGGGAGGCCAGATGGACAAATATGGCTACAGCATTTGCCACTACCTTCTCCTTTGTAGTGAGCAGTTGCTCTAACTGGGAATAGTCAGACAAGTAGGGATATTTATGCCACAAAGGAGCTAACCAAGCTTGCCGTAGTTCTTCGTATAGCGGACAATGAAGGATAATATGAAAAACATCCTCCAAATGACTATCGCTACATGGGCAGGTGCGATTTGCATAAGGCTGATTCGTATATCTTCCCTGAGTTATAGCCGACTTAATCAGCTGTAAACGTGCTTGTGTAAAAGCCCTACGTATACAGCGCTTGGGAAACCAATCCAAATATAACTCAAATCTATGCACTTGTTTAATTCGATGATAATTGGGTGCAGCTTTCCAATCTGCCAGTGCTGCAATATCTTCCTGTTTTCCAATATCTATTACCCTAGATTTAATGATGTGTCCCATACTAGCCCGATCTATAGTAGATAAAAAATCCATAGACAGCCCTATACTACGCAACTGTTGCATAATCTTGCTCACCCAAGGATACAGAGGGGTCTGCTTTTGTTCTAATTCTTCCCGCAGACAAAGAGAGGTCAAACTCGATTCCTCCCGAGTACAAAGTTTCACCCAGTAACACAGGCCCTTTATTTTGATCTGATTCAAAATAGAACATGCTCCGGTTTCTGCCCTAAGAACTGATCCTGGGATTGCCTGTGGTACCCCCAAAATACCACGCAAGAACTTATTTTGGACGACTTCCAGCTTGGAACAGCAAGGTCCATCAAATATCTCAGCCCCATACACAAGCAGACTTCTAACTTTAGCCATATAAACTTTAAGAATTTGGGATACCGGCGCCTCTAAATACCCAGAGGCAAATTTATTAATGCCTCTAGCGGCTATTAATGCTTTCAGTGCCAACTCTTGTACATGTCTATCCCATTTCATGTTTTTAGAAAAATTCATACCCAGGTAGACATAATTGTCTACCTGGAATAAGGGCTCGTCACCGATCCTCCATTGGTGCACCACACGTTTCCTGCCAATAACCATAATCTGGGATTTTCCAGGGTTGACCTGGAGCATGTTAACCTCACAATATTCCCTCAGTTTTTCCAGCTGAAAACACAGACCTTTCCGGGTTTGTGATAATATCACGATATCATCTGCGTACATCAAAACTGGTATTGGTCTATCCTTGATCTTAGGAGGATGTCCTTCTTGCATTCCCAGATATTCTATCAGGTCCCCCAGAAAGATATTAAACAAAGTGGGGGCCAGTATTCCACCCTGCCTAACCCCCCTCTGTATGGGGATAGATTTATCTGAAAGACCAGCAGAAGGAACCCGAACTCGAGCCCTATTGCCCGTATGAATTTGAATTATAAGGGCTAACAAGGTCTCATTTATCCCCAGACGTTGTAATTTAGTCCAAAGTTTTCCTCTTGGAACAGAGTCGAAGGCCTTACGCAGGTCTATAAATGCAAGGAATAACTGCCCAGATCTCACTCTTTTATATTTATAGATAATATGTGATAAAAGGAAGCAATTATCAATAACCGAATACCCTTTTCGAAAGCCAAACTGAACATCAGGGATGATATCATTCAACATAACCCAGTGCTCCAGCTGCTTTAGGAGAACCCTAGCATAAAGCTTGCCTATCACCGGAATAAGACTAATCGGGCGATATGAACTTGGATCGCATACATCTCCTTTTTTAAACAGAGGGATAATGATGGACTCCCCCCACTCTGTTGGTACTGATCTAGTTTTATTTATCAGTGTGAAATATTTAGCCAACCAGGAGGCCCACCAATGGGGGCATAGCTGCAATAGTTCGGATACTATCCAGTCTCCTCCAGGTGCCTTGCCTTTAGCTAAAGCTCCAATAAGTTCCAGGATTTCATCTTCTACAACCATCTCTTGGAAATCCCCCTCCCCTTGCCTACATAACCCCACAGGGTAGGTATCTGCTGACAGAACATCCTGCTCAACCCTCACTACCTTATACAATTCTTCAAAGAAGGATAACCAAGTATCTTCCGATATATGTACTGCCATATTTCCGGAAACCTTCCTCGTGCCAGACTTTATTATGGTCCAGAAATGATTGGAATCATAGGTTTCAGTCGCCGCCTGAAGTTTTGACCATAGGAGTGTTTTATGTTGAAATTTCTTCTCTTTTACCAGAGACTTATACGCACTCCTCTCAGCCAAATATTCCATTTTGTGAGTCACCAAATAGGTACTCACCCAGCGGCACCTAGCTTTGGCCAGCCTCTTCTTTGCCCCTCTACATTCTTGATCAAACCAACCAGGGGCAAATTTACAGTTTGGGCGGAAAGTTTTAAAGAGCCCTTGAGCTCCTAAATGTGAAACAATATCATTATATATCTTGGAGAGAAGGGCTGTGGAGGCAGAGCCGCTGCCCAGCCACTTTACTCTTACAAGTCTCACCTGGACTTGCTGGGGATGCCGGGGAGCGGAGGCGGGGCTTCCTAGCCCATCAGGTTATAAGAACTTTCGACGTTCTGTGAGCGCGAGCCACGAGGTTGAGCCAAAGGACGAGAGCTTAAGGGTTATATCCCTTGGGAGTCACCCTTTGGAGTTGCCCAGAGTGGAGTGGCCAGTTACTCTGTCAGGGGCTGTGGGATTAAAATAAAGTTTGGGGTGTTGGAAAGAGCAAAGGTTTACCTGCTTTTCTGGGGTTTGTTTGTCAGTATGGCTGTATTTGATGCATGTAGAGTCACCAAGAGGTGCAGATCACCGGAGTTATCCCCCTTGGCGAGTAGTTCAACACAGAAGGTGTGTCTCTTAGATGATCATATTGCAGCAGGGGGAGAGGCTTCTTGTTCCTCAGGTAGAAGTGTATCTTGGCAGAACTGCCTTCCGAACAGCGATCTAATCCCAGGAAATGGAGCGAACTCTGAAACTGTCCCTATTCTTTCTGAGGCAAGTGACTGTCCCCATGTTCCAGATGGAAACCCTGATTTGGACTCTATACAGGAACAAAACAGTGATTTTCAGCTTCAAATGCAGTGTCATTTAATTGCTAAAACAATTACTGTGTTATTTAAGAGCATTTCATCTATGGAAAATTCATTGCTTTGTGTCAGGGGACAAATGTCTGATGCACTTATAAAGTTACAACAATTGCAAGGTGGGGCTGGGATGGCTTCTTTGGGCATGGTATCAGGGGGTATGGGTGTGGATTTGGGTGGTTCCCATCTGTCCCATGATACTAATAGCCGGGGAAGATCATTAGATAATTGTGAGCAAGTTAGGGTTTCGGATTTATATAATGATAGTGCAATTTGGATCAAGGATAGGTCAAACCGTTATAGACCCAGATTTATTTGGGACACAGTCTCAGATATAGCAGACAATCTATCGGGTCTTCTTCGTTTAGTGGTTAGACCCATGGATATTAAAAAGGTGGAATATCTTTCTTGGGGGAGAGATATGCCCTGTTTTAAGGTTTTTTTCTCTAGAGCCCAGATTGTAAGAAATCTGTTTCGAGCAAGGAAACATCTATTATCTCGGCGTATCTCCATTGATAGGGTCTTTTTGGAAGTAACACAGGGCCCTTGTAATAGAACTCTTAGTAGCATAGCCCCTGTAGTATTGTCAGCACCTAACTCTATCCCTATTGGGCCACATAGGGATTTTGGCCAGGTTCAGAAAGCTGATGGTAGCCAGGCATATTTAGGGAAGGTGCAACCAAAAGCAGGGTCCCTGTTGGCCCAGTTGCCTAAAGGTGAATTAAATAGGAGATCATGCCTAAAGGAGGACCAGCTGGAGGATATGGAGTCCTTACCTAGCAACCAGGAAGGGGGTATAGGTATATTAGAACCTGTACAGGATATTAGAGTAGGTGGGGAGATGTCAGGGTTTGGGACAGTGGTTGATTATATCCATGCTTTCCTGGGTAAAAATAGCGTGGGAGGCGGCGAGGATTTTTGTGAAGAGGTGTTTAGAACTCTCTCAGTTGCAGAGCAGGAACTTCTATCTGATAAATTAGAGGTATTGCGTTTCAAGACCTCAGGTAGATCTTCATGTCTCTTGGTACCTATGAATGGGGGCTTAGAAGGGAATGATCTAGTACAGGTGGAGGGGGTGGATCGCCAGGAAGTAGCAAGGCAGCCTCTGTTGGTTGAAGGGGAAGAGGGTACTAATGTAGTGGAGGGGGTAGTGTTGAAAGATCAGGGGTTGGTTGCTGAACCTTTGGTTAATGGAGTTTATGGGATAGATCATTTAGTAGTTCCCTTAGAGTATGATGGGAATACTAGTCTCCAGGATAAGGTTATTCTTGATGAGGGCCTTTCCCAGGTAGATAGAGATGAAATAGAGGCTTCAGCTTTAGCCTTTGTTGGTGACAATATGCAGATCCCTGTAGAGGTGTCAATTCTAATGAAGGATGGGGGGTTGAGTCAATGACAGGAGGTTAGGGATTGGTGGTTGGATGAGCCTGTAGAGTCCTCATTTAAGGAGCCGTCTGGATTAAACCTTGATGTTAAATGCCCCCCTTCTTTTCATGGGGTAGGGAGGGATGCATTGGGGCCTCTTTTGGTGGAATCTTGTGGGACCCCAATGGCTGCTGATTGTATTATCCCTCTTAAGATGGAAGGGATATCTGTACTGTCGTGGAATGTAGCAGGCTGCCTGGCTAAAATAGATGATCCAGATTGGTTAGGTTTTCTGAGGAATTATGATCTTGTTTTTTTGCAGGAAACCTGGCTTGTTAACAAGGAAACTAAACTTATTCCAGGGTTCCATTGTCACTGGCAGGTGGCTAATAGGAGGGCTTTAAAAGGACGTGCGTCAGGTGGCCTTGCTATTTTGATCGCTGATCAATTCTCTGATGGCAATCCAGTATTTGATAAAAGTCAAGAGATTCAATTAATGAAATGGGAACCAAGTAAGGAGGTTAGTTTTGTTCTTATGAACGTTTATATCCCCCCTGCGCAGTCAAAAAAATTTCAACCCGATATTTGGGAAAGGTTAGAATTAGCTTATGACTCCCTGTTAGAGGGTTCCCCAAAGGCAATCCCCCTTGTTGGGGGTGACTGGAATGCTAGAATTGGGGGTGGGGGTGATGATTTTGAAGTGAGAAGTGTGGGTTTGATGGAGGTACCCCCACTGAGGAGATCTAAGGACCTCCTTATAAATGATCATGGGAGGTCTTTACTAAATTTTGTGAATTCCCATGATTTGGTGGTTTTGAATGGCCGAGGGGATGTTGGTTCGGAGGGAGACTTTACCTATGTCACCACACTTGGTCGTAGTGTGGTGGATTTCATAATTTCGGACTGGAGCCATTATATGTTGTTTGAGGGCTTCCAGGTATTAGTGCGTCCAGAAAGTGACCATCTCCCATTGTCTGTTACAGTTTGTACTGGTAATAGGCAGGCCTGCAGTGGGCTCCCAGAACATCCTAAGCAGGAGTGTAGGTGTCGAAATAGGTGGAGTAGTGAATTGGCAATTAGGATGTTTTCAACGTTACATGAGGAGTATCTACAGGGTTTGCGTTTACAGTTATTGGCAGAATCCCAGGAGGACGTGATGCAATAGAATGCAGAAAAGCTGTGTTGAGCCCACCTCTTCTCTTCAGCTCCCTCCTCCTATCTGGAAACAGGGAGGAGTACTGTAGTTGATTTGCACATTTTAACCCTTGTTTGGGGCTGGAAACAGATGGGATGGGGGGAGTTGAAGAGAAGAGGCAGGCTCAGCACAGCTTTTCTGCATTCTGGTGGGTGCTCAGAATGATGCTAGAAGCTCAAATTGCTGCTTAGTAAATATTGAGTACCCTAGATTACCTTTTTTTTGTGCTGTGTGGATTCATGGTATCATTTTCTTTGACAGACAGCAGGATGGGTCAAATCTAGTTCTGAAACTTGGTGCTCAGTTTTCCTTAGGAAACACTGAGGACTGGTGCATTCAACCTTAAGTTTCTGAGTTCCAAAGTTCCATTGAAGGGCCCTGGAATTTCAGAACTCAGCCAAAGCTCATCTGAGTGCAGGGAAGGGGACCAGAGGGCAGGAAAGTGGGGGATGAAGGCCAGTGGTAGGCCCCTGCTCCACTTTCCCTGGCACCTGCTGGCTAGGGAAGGAATAAGCCAATGGGGACCTAGTGGGTAGTCTAACAGGGGGCCCCCTATCCATCTCCCCACCTCAGAAACTCACCCAAGTATTCTTCGAGGGGTGGCCTGAACATTCAGGACTGCTCCTCAGACCCTTGGCAAATACTCGAGGTTTTTTTTTTTTCTATTCAGAACACCCCATTTCAAATCTATGAAAATGTTGGAATTACTTGGGGTTTGTTTTATTTAATTTATTTATTGTATTTATTTCACAGAAAGTCAATAGCACTTAAACATTTAGGTTTCCAATACCTGATCAAAAGAAAAGAAAAAGGGGGTCGGGGGGGAGAAAAAAAAGAAAAGAAAAAAGGAGACACAAGAAAAGAATAAAGAAATACAAGAGCTAAGGACTACAGGTAAAGCATACATTCACTATCACTACCTACCACTATGAGCAAGTATTAGTTTTGGTTTTTCAGTCTGGCAGACCCATATACCTTCACAGAATGATTTACCATAAAGAACAAAATGTGACGTACGGAAAGAGTATTTGATTAGATATATTTATATTCTTTTCATATCCATAGGTTTTTGTGTACTTTTCATATTCCGAAGGTGAGATTCAAGGATCCTTTTTGTATTCCTCTTTCAAGCCCTTGCTGGTGGATTTGTTCTAATATTCACCTGTATTGCAATCGAAAAAACAAAGGAGTAAAATCTTCATTGCTTTTTATAATTTGCATTGTTTAAAATGAGTTGAAGGTCTGCCAATTGATTTGTATGCATTAATCAGTATCACTAATTTGGCATTCTTTTTTAGGATACATAAATCCTGAGTACATGAACAACAAATATTAATATGATAACCATGATATAAGAAATGTGAATTAGTTTTGAAATAAGAGAACCTCTAAGGGTGTGCATGTTGTTTTCATTATTATAATAATGATAATGAAAATTGTTGTTTTCATTATCGTTATTGCAACAATGAAAATGAAAAATAATAATAATGAAAATAGAAACGAAAATGACATTTTGTTTTTTAAATAAAGGGAAAACACTGAAAACCTATTTCTGGCTAAAGCTTTTTTGTTTCTTATTCAATTCTGGACACTGTGTGTACGAAGTTTCGAAACAATTGGATAAATAGAACAAATTCTAGAAGCAACTGAATGTTGTGATTTTAAGAAAAACTCCATACACATTCATGGCTACAACTTCTTTATCTTCCATCCAATTTAAATGAAACCTGTGAATATTATGTCCCTCCACAAGCTTACAAATCCTGCAAATTTTCAGAAAGATTGGATAAAGGATCCTGATGGTATAAGACGTTAACTTGAAAATACATTTCCAGCTGTAACATTGTTTATATTCCATCCTGTTTACAGAACATTTGGCAGGAATGAATCATATACCTTCCTTGTCATCTCTGCTAAACTACAGGACAATTTGATAAAGGGACCAAATACTATACAAAATTTAAGTTGTCCCCTTGAAGACCATTATTCAGAAAAATAGTAGCACATGCATTGCCAGTCAGAGACAGGCACCTGGCATGGCAGGGGGAGGAAGGCTGTAGGAGGGAGGATGTGGAGCAACCTAAAAGACTGACAGACATATTCACTGGCCAATTACTGCATGCTTCCAGCTTTACAGGACCGATCGATAGTGACTTTCAGGCGACAGTCCTCAGGCAGGCATAGAAGGGACATAACTGGGACTTTGGGGATAGCATACCAGAAATCAGGAGACATAGTTTACACATCCAGGTTGGACAATTATCATCACAATCACATCCTGCAGCGCTGTGACAGAGGACATAAGAGAATCTATATTGACTCTTTCCTTAATAGATGCTTTTGACTTTCCAGTAACAAGTGGGGGAGAGATGTTGGGATGGTCACAGAACATGACGATATTTGGTTGACATTTCTGCTGACCATTTGGCATCACAAACCGATTTTATACCACAGTGACACGTAAGAAAATCACTGGCATAGGCAACTTCTCTGCATATGCTGTGCAGGCATATAAAATTGGGACACTTTATCACATCTTTCTGATATTTGACAAAGATGATCCTGAAAGTGGGAGATACAGATGTGCCAAATTTCATGTATACTGTTTGGACTACAAAGATGTTATAGTCAGACATACATTTATAGGTTAATTGCTTATACCACAGGGACCTTTACATAAGAACATAAGAAGTGCCATACTGGGTCAGACCAATGGTCCATCGAGCCCAGCATCCTGCCTACGATAGTGGCCAGTCACGGGGGCCTGGGAGAAGCACCCAACAGGTCACCATGCTATTCATTTCCTGTGGGTCATTCCCAGGCTCTCGACAGTAAAGGGTTTTGTTCCCCAATCCTATCTGGCTAATAGCTGCTAATGGACCTATCTTCCAGAAACTTGTCCAAACCTCTTTCAAACTCAGCTATACTGCTGGCCTTGACCACCTCCCCTGACAGTAAATTCCACAACCTAATTGTACGCTGAGTGAAAAAAATACTTTATTTTGTCTGTTTTTACTCTGCCACCTGTGAGTTTCATGGAGTGTCCCCTAGTTTTAGTACTAGTTGAGAGGGTAAATAACCATTCCCTGTTTACAAGTTCCACACCACTCATGATTTTATAGACCTCTATC
>QEPC01004955.1:46049-72120 GCA_003113815.1 Sphenodon punctatus
CCCCCCCCCCCCCCGAAGGCCTGGGAGAATAGCTAGGTTTTACAGGCTCGGTGGAAAGTCAATAGACTTGGGGCTAGATGAGCTTCCTCCAGAAGGGAGTTCCAAAGTTGGGGCCCGGCCAACGAAAATGCCCTCTCTATTGTGGCCCACTGTTTTATTCAGGGGACCGCCAAAAAGGCACCCCTGGCAGACCGAAGGGGTCGGTCTGAGATGAGGAGGGTGAGGCTGTCCCTGAGATATGAGGGACCAAGACAGTGTAGGGCTTTATAGGTCAAAACCAATACCTTGAATCTGGTCCAGTACGTGATAGGCAGCTAGTGCAGGAGATGGAACATGGGAGTAATATGTTCCCGCCAACCCGTCCCCATCAGGACATGGGCTGCCGCGTTCTGCACTAGCTGCAGCCTCTGGACCAGCATCATGGGAAGACCCATGTAGAGCGCGTTGCAGTAGTCTAGCCTCAAAGTGATGAAGGTATGAATGAGGGTGACCAGGTCAGGCCTGGAAATGAATGGACGCAGCCTCCACACCAAATACAGCTGGCGGAAGGCGGCTTTAGCCACCACCTCCACCTATCGATCCAGGCAGAGGTCTGAGTCCAACAATAACACTCCCAGACTCCGAAGCTGCTGGGCTACGGGATGGCGGACCCCCTCGATGAGGGGAGCCAACACCTCCTTCGCCCTACCCACCAGCATCACTTCCATCTTATTGGGATTGAGCTTCAGTCTGCTCTGCCACATCCAATCCACCATGGCCTCCAAACACTGGGACAGAACTGAGCTGACAGGATCTGTGTCAGTTGAAAAAGAGAGGTACAGCTGAGTGTCATCAGCATATTGGTGACAACGCACCCCGAACCCTCTCACAATCTCCCCCAAGGGCTGCATATACACATTAAATAATAGTGGAGACAAGATCGAACCTTGCGGAATGCCACAGGGTATAGGTTAAGGCCCGGGGGCTAGATGTTTCTGCCCCCAGTACCACTCACTGTCTTCTTCCTGAGATGAATGAGCGGAACCATCCAAGAACAGTCCCGCCCAGACCCCCCAGCTTTCGCAATCATCTCAATAGAAGTCCATGGTCCACTATATCAAAAGCGGCCAAGAGAACTAGCAGGATCAGAAATATTGAATGTACTGCATCCATCTCCCGAACAAGATCATCCACCAAAGCCACCAGCGCCATCTCTGTGTCACAGCCGGGATGGAACCCAGTCTGAAAAGTGTAAAGGAAACCGACACTGTCCAGATGCACCTGGAACTTCAGTGCCACTGCCCGTTCAATAACCTTCCCTAAAAAGGGAAGGGTAGAGACTGGTCGGTAACTGGCGAGTGTGTCCACATCCAAAGATGGCTTCTTCAGCAGGGGGCACACCACATCATCCTTGAGACCGGGTGACAATCTCCCCTGATGGAGGGATGTGTTGATTACCCTCTCCAGCACCGTCCCCAAGGTCTCCCTGGAGGCTTTCACCAACCAGGACCGGTATGGATCTAGTTCACAACTAGTGGCTCCAACAGATTGAAGACAATCCACAGAATTGGCTGGCATCACTTCCTGAAACTTATCCCAGAAAGATGGCCCAGACGGTGCCTCCATAACCTCGCGCTCCTCCCCTACTGCCCCTAATCCGGTGTCAAAATTACTCTGGATTTGAGCAATCTTGTCTGCAAAGTAGATGGCAAACTCCGTACAGTGGTCTTGGGACAAATCCCCATCCAGGCAGAGGGAGGCCGGACTAACCATCTCCCACACCACCTGGAACAGCTCCGCTGGACGTGACTTTGCAGATGCTATGAGGGCAGCAAATAATTCTTTCTTTGCTGTCCTCCAGCCTCAACATAGGACCGCAAATGCCCTATGGAGAAGTTGGCTGGATTCAGACTGAGTCCGACGCCAGCGTCGCTCTAGTCGCCTGCCTACCTGCTTCATACACCACAGCCCCTCGGTAAACCAAGGGGCCCTGTAGTGACAAAAAGGAGGCAGGGGACGTCTCAGAGCCACTCTCTCTCCCCTAACAAGATGTTCCAATCTTGGACCAGGTCATTGACAGCATGACTGTCAGGGTCTAAGGTTAACTCCCTCAGAGCCTCCTTGAACCGCTGAGGTTCCATCAGTCTCCGAAGGCGGACCAACCTAACTGGTCCCCTTCCCTTCTGGAGGTGGTGCGCTGAGATATCGATCTATTATTTAAAAATAATGTGCAGTAAGTTTTCATCTTCAAGGTTTTTTTCTTTTTTCTTTAACTTACGTGTACATTTTCACACCTTTCTTTATCACTTCAAAGAACAATGACAGTTTTTTTCCCCAAACTTGACACTTTCAGATTAGCATATGTACAGGCTTTTTAAAAATATCTCCATCTGTCATCTTTTCTCCACTTCTTTGGAAAAGAGAGAGATCGCATAATAAAAAAATAATATGTAGAATAAAAGTTTAGGTTGCTACCCAATACAGAACCTTTGAGCCAAACCCCAACAAATTAGAAATTCAGTTTTATCTATGTGATTTAACTAATGCCTTCTCTTACTAACTACAAGCTACACCACATTCTCCATGAAAACTCTCAGCACAATCCCCAGATGCATGCGTGTGGCACTTTAGTCCTCCTAGTGGTACTGTGTACTAGGTGCACACAAGTTGTGTGCATAGGCATACGCACACATCGTGTGGGCTACGAGCACACTGCACAGGACTTAGAATTGGCCCCATAGTTTTCCATCAATCACAACCTAACACAGAAATATTTAACAATGAAACCTTAACTTCGCATTATTTCTCAATAGTTTGCATAAATTATAGGCAGTTTTCATTTCCCTTTCACTCTCACATTATTTTTAATTTGGCTTGTGCATTATTTTTAAAAGTGCATTTGAAAGACCTCGATATTGATATATTATTTTAAAATAATGTGCAAGTCGCGATTCCAATCACAGCTGGCACCTTCCAGCTCGACTAGAAGCCCCACACACAACTTTTCTCAAAGGGCATTTTTCAACACCCTAGATCATGCCGCTCATCTAAAAGCGATCAGAACAAGACGTGCTCTATGCGGAGGGAGGCCAAATCGTGCATGGGTAGAGGTACACTACACACACCATCCCTGAAATGTGTGAATCCCCCCCTCCCCAGCCCTACTCACCTGATGTGTATGGGCAGTGTAGTCCACGGCCATCCCATGCAGCACACAAAGACCAGCACCTTGTTCCCCAGCTGTGCCCATTTAAAAACGGCCTTAAATCTCAAAATGGGGACAAGCAGACAGAATTTTGGGTGCAAATGAGAAAGAGATCTGTTAGCGCTCTGTGGTCTATTCTGTGCTTTTTTTTTTTTTACTGTACTATGGTTGGTTATTAAATGGGTCATAAATTAAAGAAGCACCTTGAATGAGAATACACTTGTGCTATATTGTGGCATTGGAAAACGGGTGAATAATACCACCACCAGGCTATGAAGCTGAGAAAGCCCAACCACTTCTAAAACAAACCAATTTAAAGGGCAACTTTTACAAACTAAACTCTAGAGCTCAAATGAATAGATGTCTCCATGTTTGTGAATATTGGTTACATTTTCAGATAGCACTCTGAATATCCAAATAATTATTTGCCACTGAAATTATATTTGCATATCTACTCATTTGAATATTTTGCTTCAGTTATCTCATTCATTTTGGTATGTCAGTTATTTTGATTCATTTATTGTAATTATTTAGGCACTACTAGTGCTATTGCACACCACTATTATTATTAGTGTTATTGCACACCCTTTGTTTATTATTTCTAATCATCAATCCACGATAATCAAAGTGGATATTTATTTTGGAAAGTGAAATAAGAACTGTCTGCTTCGTCAGACCCAATCTGATGCAGGAGAAGTTATCTGATACAGTATTTGACACTGGTCATCATTTCAGTTCTGCACAACTGTAAGAAAATGACTAGGACTATCTTTTTTAAAACTTTGGTAGGAAATTCAAATTTTCTTTGAAGTTTTTCTTACAAATTTGGACTGCTTTCTATGTTCTATGGTTTTCAAGATATAAATAAAATATTTCCCTGATTTGGAGGAAATGTGCGTCTCAAGCTGTTAATATAACTGTGCTAACATATAGCTCTAAAAAAAAGTTTCCAAACCCCATTGTGAATGATTGTACTGTTTGCTGTTTTTTTCTTTTTTAAAAAAACCCTGAATCTCTCTCAGATCTAATCCTATCTAAATGATCATCAAGTGCATTCTCGGCTCTTATCAACTACTCTGTTTTCTCAGTATTAAAAAATATTCATGTACTCTATCTACTTTACCACTTATGAGCTAACATTTCATATTGGCTGTCATTTTGTTAAATGCCCATAAAGAATTAATGCCATGGCACACAAATGGCAAATTTGTTTCCCTGCTGAGAAATCTTCACATAGTAAACTGGCTATGTTGGATAGTGATTTCCCAATGGAAACAACATTGCAGAGCAGCGCAATGAAAGAGAAACGTGTGTAAAATTAATGCAACATTTCAAAGGGAGACAAATTAAAAATATTTGCTAGCCTTATAGTTTTTCAGCTAGTTTAGAGATTTATCTGTAGCTTGTACCCCAGAATTACTCTCCCACTGGCAGCTTGTTATATGTCAGTATAATTACAGGTACTTACATTTGTTCAAGGCTGAACCCATGGTCCTGTGTGAGGTTGCAAATATTCGTTTTTTTCAGCAATAGTGAGGGACGCAGATGAAGACATTTTAGTTACACAACAAACAGTGGCATAGAGGAAGTCTGAAATGGAACTGGTCACCTGAATTGAGGCTGCTGTGTTAACCAAAGATGATCCTTTGCCTTACTCAGTGCAAGCCCAGGGCCGGTGCAAGGTACTGGGCACCCTAGGTGAAAATTCAGCCTTGCCCCCCCCCATGATAACATTAAAAAAAGAACATTTTGTATTGGTATGAATGTAAAACCTGTTTTTACATAGTATTTACACAGGAAAAGAGAACAATATAATATGGATTGATTGTACATTCTCGTTGTTCTTTATTGAAACAACTCTGGGTAAGCACATCAACCATCAACGGGTATTTTCAGACGTTACGTGGTCAATGTCAACCACAGTCAATTCCCTGTGGTGACTTGGACCATGTAATGTCTGTTGGGGGGAACTGATGTTTCCCCCCAGATGTTACCATGGCGGGGAATCACATTCACCACGTGAGTGGCTGAAGCGGCGGGGCCGGAGGCTGTCGCGTGGTGAAGGCGATTCCCTGCTGTGGTGACCCCTGCCATCACGTCTGGACGGCAGCCACGGCCTGGAATCCCCACAGGGATTCCAACCCGGGGCCATAGCGGGCGAGCACTGCGGTGGCATTGGGGCAGGCGGTGGGGAGCATGGAGGGGCGTGGCTGTGCGGCCGCACATTGTGCCATGCAGCCCCGCCCCTTGCGCCGCGTGGCCCCGCCCCTCCCCGATTCCCCACCGGGATTCCCCAGCACATCTGTTAGGGCATGACGGGTCATCCCGGCAGGGGATTAATTCATTGATTTAATGACGGGGCCAATTGGCCCCGTCACGTCTGAAAACACCCAACATCAACAGCTTAACATACTGACCAATATCAACATGGACTTCAAAATAAATATAGAATAAATACACTGGGTGTGCAAATCAACAACAGCATCAGCAGCTCACTATACTATACTATACTATACTATACTATACTATACTGACCAATATCAACATGGGGTGAAAACAGGGCTGTATAGGGCACCAATACACACCTGAAACATGCATAAATGACCACCAAGTGTGGTTAAAGTGTGGTTAGTGTCATGACTGCTTTCACCCAGAGTCTTCAAAAATAAATAAATACAGAATAAATACACTGGGTGAGCACATCAACAACCTTACTATACTGACCAATATCAATATGGTCTTCAAAAATAAATAAATACAGAATAAATACACTGGGTGAGCACATCAACAACAACATAGCATAACATAACATTACATTATGTTATAATATAACATAGCACAACAATAGCATAATATTATATCTTTACTTTCCATGCTTTCAGTTTAGCAAATGTAGAAACAAGTTCTGCTAGGTCTATTTTTTGTCCTATTTCATGTTCTATTGACAAGGTGGATAGCCCAACAAGTCTGTCTTGCATCATTGAGGAACGAATGCATGTTTTAATCAACTTAAGCATGGAAAAGCTTCGCTCACCACTGGCCACAGAAATGGAGAGGGTCAAGAGGATGCGGAGAGCAAAACATATGTTGGGGACACTTTCTGTCAGTTTATTTTTGTATACAAAGTTCAACAGATCTTGTGGTGATGTACACTTTGGGACCTGTCTTGCAATGGCTCGCAGTTCACAGCACAAATCTGAAGCATCAATATCTTTGGAGTCCCCATGTTGTAAAGCTTGCTCTAGCTTCAAGCAATGTTTCATAATTTGCTGTGATGCAGTATAGAGTGAACATTATAGAGGAACATTATAGAGGAAGCCAAAACCAGAACTAATTTGATGCATCTGTTTGAATCTTTCCTCAACAGACTGTATTGCTGTGTCAAGGACTGCAAAGAAAAAGTTTACTTTGAATTTTTCCTTTGGACTCTGAATGGGTTCATTGGCTGCTTCATATTTGGAGTGCCTTGCCTTTCTCCTGATATGCACTGGATCTGGTTCAAAGTGTGCTCGTATCTCCAAATCTTCTGCAAGCTCAAGTGCTTCCACCAGAATGTTCTCAAACCCTGGATCACTCCTGTACTCTACAAGAAATTTCTTGCTCTTTATCCTGGCTCCCCCTGCCCTGCTCTCTCTGTTTCACCCCAGCCAGACACACACCCCTCTTGAATACCTGCCCAAGTCCTCCTTCAGACTCCTCGGCCATCCTGGAGGGATCCTACCTGCTGCAGGCAGCGCAGCCCAGGCTGACACGAGTTGGAGGAGTCTGTGTTGGCCTCGGTGGCTCCTCGGCAGCTCCACGTGCGGGTGTGAGGTGGCAGCGGGTGTGAGTCACAGTGAGTGACCTCACCCCATGGGCAGGGCCGGGCAGACTCACTCAACCAGAGACTGGTGGAGTCGAGGTCAGGTGGTCTGGTGGTGGTCAGGGCTGGCCGGTCCGGGGTGAGATCATTCGACGCAGATGGATTAAAAAGGGACTGAGTCTTAGCCCCTACAAGTTGGCACCCTAGGCGACCACCTAGTTTGCCTAATGGGTCGCACTGGCCCTGTGCAAGCCAGAACAACTCCAATCCACAAACCACTTATTCTAGTAGCCCCAGCTAACATGACTTACCTGTAATTCATTCTTTTCTTTCCTTATCTCTTCAGAGGAACTGCTGTGAACATTTTGCTTGTAGAGTTTTTGAGAAGTCTTGGGGCTGATGGATAAAAATCACTACATGTTCATATTAGCAAAAGCAAAGTGGAGAAAATTGTGATAGTTCTCAGGTTCTGTGGGAGTTTGCTCTAATGTCTTGGAGTACACCCTCCAGAATTCTCTCCCTTAAACCTGTCTAACTTGTCCATAGCTTTAACATATGCAACTGTCAGTGAGGTGATGTTCATGGCATTTGTTTAGCTGATAGAATCTGTCAGGACATGTTCAAGTTTTAACTAAATGTGTTGTAATTACTGAGTATTTATATTATGTAGCATCCAAACGCTGCTTAATCCAATTAGCATTAACGGAACATTTTCACATCTTTGGGAAGTCACTGTGCATGCTCTGAAGATCATGACTAATTTTTTGCCTCCTTTGTTCAATTAAGGGAGTGTAATTTGCCAAAAGCTCTTAGGTGATATCACCCTGGCCACCTCTGTTTTCCCAGGCAGAAGCATTTTCAAAGATATTTCTTGCAGCTTCTTTTCTTTTATTACCGGAGTTTATTTTTGATTGCAACATTATACTACACACGTACTGCACTTTTTCCAAACCAGGATTGTAAAGCACAATACTTTTATACTTTGTAAGAATTCTCAGGGCTTTATTATTGAACCTTGTTATTTTGATAACTCTTCACTCTGTCAGCTGTGACTTGAATAGGAAGGGACTCAGGGGAGTAAAAGGTACACACCACTATGGAGTCTGTATATTTTCCAAGATCCCTTTCACTGGGGGTTATGACTTTGTCTAAATAGACTTGTCTAACCTCACTTTATATCAATCATTCAAAAGAAAAGGTTTATGTTCAGCCTTCATTCAGTCTCTAGGAGAAACCAGACAAGGCGTCCTAACAAAATAAACATAGGAAATGGCAGTCTATCGTGGCATTAAAGCCTGAAAAAGCTAGAAAAACCATATTTGTCCAATATTTCGCTTCCTTTTCCACTAAACATCAACAAACTATGTGATATATACCCCTTGCTTTTAAAAAAAAACTGGTCCAAGTTCTTCCTTGTCGTAACTCCATGGAAGGCAATGGAGTGCACCAGCCAGTGAAATTACACTACATATGAAAACGTTCATTATACTTAGTATACTCAATGTAAATACATAATGGTGAACCAATGGAGGGTTTTTTATCACATAAAAAGCAACAGCAGATCCTAACATAGGGTTACAATACAACTTTGCAACCTACCATGTGTAATATGAGTTCTAGGAAAAGATCAAGAAGTAAATTCTGACTGAAGAATCAAAATTCTCTCCTTGGTTCCTTTCTTAGGGTATTTTCAGACGTTACGAGATCACAGTCAACCACAGTGAACCACGGTCAAGCCTGCGGTGGGGTCAAAGCACCCTGAATGTGTGGGTGAAAACAGACATGACGCTAACCACCCTTTAACCACCCTTGGTGGTTATTTATGCATGTTGCAGGGCTGTATTAGTGCCCTATGCAGCCCTGAAACATGCATAAATGACCACCAAGGGTTGTTAAAGGATTGTTAGCGTCATGTCTGTTTTCACCCTCTGTTTCATGGGTGCCAGATGTTCACCATAGTCAATCCCCAGCAGGAGTCAAAATTAACCACCCTTCCAGAGCTCCAGCCTGGACCATCTCCAAAAGCGTGGTCAAAGCAATTCCCACGGGAAACAACAAAAAGTAACGTCTGAACAGCAAGCACTGGCTGAAATCAAGCAACAAGTTTATTTATTTATTTATTTATTTATTTAAAATGTATATCTCGCCCCTCCTGCCCACAGGGCAGCCCAGGGCGGTGAACAACATTCAATAAAAAATTTTTTAAAAACGATTTAAACAATTTAAAACAATTTAAAATACAATTCAATGTTGGGAAACCCTCCACCCCTACCCCTCGCCAAAAGACTGACAGAACAGCCAGGTCTTACATAGACGCCGAAACAGCAGGAGAGTGGGAGCCAACCGAGCCTCCTCCGGGAGCAAATTCCACAGCACAGGGACGGCCACCGAAAAAGATCTGACATCGGTGGCCAACCTCCAAAAAGGCTCCCACGGATGATCTCAAGGGTCGCACAGGAACATGGGAAGTGAGGTGGTCCCGCAGATAAGCAGGGCCCAGACCGTGAAGGGCTTTAAAGGTTAAAACCTTGAAGCTGGCCCGGTGCTTTATAGGCAGCCAGTGCAGAGTCCGGAGCACTGGTGTCATGTGCTCCCTGCGACCCGCCCTGGTAAGGAGACAGGCTGCAGCATTCTGGACCAGCTGCGGCCTCCGGACCAGCTTCTTGGGCAGCCCCACGTAGAGTGCGTTGCAGTAATCCAGCCTCGAGGTGATGAAGGCATGAATGACAGTGGTGAGGTCGGAGACTTAGAGATACGGCTGAAGCTGCCGGACAAGATGTAACTGCCAAAATGCACTCCCTGCCATGGCCACAACCTGAGATTCCAGGCTGAGCTGCGAATTGAGGAGCACACCCAGATTCCGCACTTGGGAGACAATGGAAGATTCAACCCCCCTCAACAAGATGAAAGTCAACCACCCCCAGGTCCCCCAAGCCCTCGCCCACCAACATCACCTCCGTCTTGTCAGGATTCAATTGCAGATGGCTCAACCTCATCCTAACGGCTGCATATAGATGTTAACAAGAGGGGGGACAGAATGGCACCCTGCGGGACTCCACACATGAAGTCCCGGGGGGAAGATGTACACTCCCCCAAGACTACCCGGTGAGTTCTCCTGGTCAGGAATGAATTAAACCAGTACAATACCGTTCCACCAATTCAAGCATGGTCCCGTGGGTGAGTCACCAACACCTCATGATCGACTGTGTCGAATACAGACGAAAGGTCTAGCTGGACCAGTAAGGTCTGATGACCCTGGTCCAATGCCAGATGGAGATTGTCAACTAAGGCCACCAATGCCGTCTCCGTACCATACCCAGGCTGAAACCCAGATTGGAAGGGATCAAGAAAACCAGTGCGGTCTGGAGGTTCAAAATGATCCCCAGCCAGGGACAAAGCACGCAGCATTGCTGCCAGGCAATGAGCAACAACACAGGCCGGGGAGGGAGATTTAAAGGGCACACAGAAGCAGGAGGACGTGGCAGGATGGAGTGAGGTAGAAGGGAGCGGAGAGTGGAGGGTAAGAGCAGAAGGGAGGAGGTGCAGGTGGAGGAGGTGGTCGTGCTGCACATGGAGGCTGTGAGGGGAGAGCAGCAGCAGCAGCAGCCAGGACAGGATGCCCTGGCACCTACAACCAGCTCAGGGGATGAGGCACCCCAGAAACGGGTAAGGGGAGTGATGGGGGGGCAGCGGACCAGGGGCACCAAGGGGGTTGGGCGGGCTAGCAGGTGGGGGGAAAGGGGGAGTGATGCAGGGTTTTGGCAACCCAGCAACCAACTGACCCCCCCCCTTATGACCCACAGACATGGAAATGGGCCTGGGAGCCCAATCCCCCAGAGGAGAGGGCCGGAGGGCATGCGGAGGAGGAGGAGGACCAGGAGGAGGGGCAAGACCGTAACCTGGAGGACTCCCACAGGAGAAGACCGTACCACCGAGGGGGGCAATGGGAGCACAGGGAAACCCAGGAATTCATTAGGATCTGGGGGACCCTGGAGCACCAGCTGGAGCTAGCCGTGAACCAGCGCAATGAGCACATCTACAAGGAGATAGTGCGGGACATTGAAGCAGCGGGGCACCACAGGACAGTGGCACAATGCCTATCAAAGGCCAAGAAGCTCAAGAGGGGGTACAAGGCCATAAAGGATAAATCAGGCAGTCAGGGCACGGAGCCCGGACCGCCCCCTTCTATGATGCCCTGGGCTGCATCCTGCACATGAAGGGCTCCATAGTCTCCCCGTGCCTTGTGGGGAGCACCGTGGGCCAGGGCAGGGAGTGGGCCAAGTTACCCCCTCCCTTCTCCAACCCCATTGAAGGCACTGTCTCCAGGAGCCCCGCCCCCCAAGAGGAATGCCCTGGGACCTCAGGGACCAGCAGGTCCCCCATATGCACCAGCCCAGGAATCCACCCATCCCCGCCGATGTCTATAACAGGAGGATCTGAGGCAGGCATACTGGTCACCCTCAGCCAGTGGACACAGGGTGACCTCAGCAACACTGAGGGGCTGGCCTTGGAGGGCTCCGAGACTGACATCAAGGGTGAGCAAGCAGGTGGGAGGGGACAGGGACCGGTGGGGAAGACACAAGGGGGGGAAAGGGGTAGGCCATGGGGCCACCCTCAGAAACCCCCCCAACACCCTGGACCATGGAACTGGGGCCCAGGGGCCACCTGCGGACAAGGTCGTCTGACCCCCCACCCACTCTTCCAGGTTCCCGCACAGGTTATGGCATGCCCCGGCACCTGTGACAGCCTAGCAAGGGAGATGGAGATGAGCAGCCCCAGAAGCAGCCAGAGGGCCCAGGTGAGGCAACACAACATGTGGGGGGGTGGATGCCCAGGGAGGCAGGGCAGGGGGACCGGCCATGGGGTGGGGGTGGGCGCAGGGGGAGTCCAGGGGATGACACTCACTGCACTCCCAAGGGGGGACCCAGTGGCCCCCATCCATGGCACAGGATGGGGGGCAGGCAGCTGGGGCAGCTAACCATCCCCAGTTCCATGCACCCTAACAGGGTAACCTGCTGGGTCCCAGCAGGGTGGCCCCATGCCTCTGGCCCAGCAGATTAGGGAGCACTGAGCACGGGTATGGCACCACAGGGAGGAGCAAGTGGAGGACATAGTCAACTCCACCACCGAGCAGGGCGAGCGGATGATCGCGGCTATCGATCGAATGGAGGAGGTCACCGAAAGGACCATGCAGCAGGCGGAGGACAGGGACCAGAGGCTGCAGGTGAAGGTGTTCGGGCAGCTGGAACAGGCCATAGACCAGATGGTAAAGGAGTACTCAGCCAAGATGGACCGGTCCCATGACATTGGCACCTTGCTGCTCCTAAACGTGGTTACCATGAGTGCTTATGTGATGGCAGACACCCCGCCGGGTAACCTGCCTGCCCCAGCCCCAATTCTGGGCCACTTGGTGCCCCCACCACCCCAGCCGCTGGCATGGTCACTGGGCACGCACTTCCGCCTAACGGTCCCTGTGGGCATCCAGAGGGAGCAGACGCCCAGGGGGGCCCCACTGCCTGACCCTCAGGACACCGAGGCCTCCCAGGATGCTGTCAGGGACACAGACAGCGTGGGGGAGGGGATCTCCCAGAGAGATGGGGGAAGGGGGGGGCAGCCTGAGGGGGGGCACTGGGAGGTGGGGCATGGGGGAGGTGGTGGGAGTACATGTAGAAGGGAGATACAATAAATTCATGGGCACCAAAGTCACCTCCGTGTTTCTGCTCATGGGCCCGGGGCCAAAAAAGTGTGTAGGGGTGCTGCCATGGTGATGCTGAGGTCCCCGGGGTGGTGGGGAGGGAGTGTGCAGCCTCAGCCCTCGGCCTCCCGGCTAATCCGCCTTGCCAGGGCAGGACGGATGAGCTTTGCATATCAGTGCTCCCGCGGATTCTCTGCATTCACATAGAGAGGCATGGGGCGTGGAGGGTAGTCGAGGGCATCCCCATTGGTCTTGCACATGTTGTGCAGCACATAGCAGGCTCCAATCATGAGGGAAGAGGTCTCCACCGTGTAGTCCAGCCAGCTAGCAAGACTTCTCCAGCGCTGCTTGAGGGCCCCGAAGGCTCTCTCGACCACAGTCCTGCTCAGGCACAGGCGGGTATTGTAGAGCGCCTCTGCAGGGGTCCTGGTGACCAATTATACCTTCATCAGCCAGTGGGTGAGTGGATAGGCCAGGTCCCCCAGGATGCATGGGGGCATCAGCACTCCTCGATCTGGGTTATCCCCATGTCCGCGAAGTCCCCGTGGTACATCCAGGCATAGAAGGGAGAGATGGTCATGATCTGGGCATCGTGGCAGCAACCAGAGTGGCCCTTGAAAATGTCTATAAACCGACCCCGGTGGTTCACGACCGCCTGCAGCTGCAGGGAGTTGTACCCGTGTCGGTTGACATATTCCGAGGCCTCTCCAGCAGATGGGTGGAGGATCTCGATGTGGGTGCCGTCCACGGTGCCCATGCAGTTGGGGAATCCCCCAGCCGCGAATCCGGCCATCGCAGCCTCCTGGTCCACCAGCTGGATTTCTCTGTCCAGGAGCACGCATTCCACCGCCTTGCAGACGCCCTGCAGGATCCCGGCAATGGTGCTCACCCCAATGCCAAAGTGCTGCAAGATGGAGCAGCAGGAGTTGGATGTTGCAAGGTCCCAGACCTCGATGGCCACCTGCTGCACCATGGGAACGGGGGCCCACATGGGGGTGTCCTGTCTCTCCAGCCAGGGCATTAACAGTTTGGAGAGTTGCAGGAGTACGCACCTGTTCATCTGAAAGTGAGCTCTCCAGGCGGCCTTGTCCCATTGAGCCAGTGCCTTGGCCCACCACCCATGTGCCCGTTCTGTGACCCATACCTTCCGGTCAATGGGCATAGCAAGCAGGGCTGCGTGCCCCATGGTCACCCTACACCACTGGAGCTGGCTGGCTGCCTTGCGAAGTGCAGCAGCCCGCTGCTGGGTGCGGAGGAGGGCCTATCGGGCCACCCCAGACACCTGCTGTGCCCTGAGGCAGGCCAGGGAGCGCCTGCACCAGTGGTGGGCTCTCCGGGCTCTGGAAGCACTCCTGGCCATGCACACCCACAGCCGGGTGGCCAGGTGCACCTCAGCGGTTTGGATACACAGCGGTTTGGATACGCAAGAGGTACCACTCCGCACAAATGGCTAGGTGCATCCCGCAGGTGCCCAACCGTCACAGCTCCATGGTGACTGGTGCCGCAGGTGGGTTGGAGCCGCACCTGTTATAGGATGGGGCCTGTGTAGCCCCATCCCCCAGTCGCACCCTGCCAACCAGGCTTGGGGCCTGGGGTCACCCTGTTTGCCCCCAGACCGGGAGGCCCGGTTCCTGCAGGGCAGGGAGGCCACGGGCGGCCCAATGCATTCACCTGTCTTCCCTGCAGGGGTCCTGGCAAATGGTCCTGCCTTCGCCCGGGTGTGTGCGGGCAGCAGCTGCTTTCCTGCTGTCATCACTTCCCACCTCTTGATGTAAGCTGCCTGTTGTCCTCACTGCCCTGCTTAGTGTGTAGGCTGTCCTGTCTGTTGCTCTGTTCGAGCAGCTGGGCTGGGTCCACACCCCACGCCTCGCTCTGTAGCCATACAATGTTGCAGACTTTGCCCTATCGCTTGGCCTTGGAGCTCCCCTGCTTCCCATCCCATCCCTCCAGGGATTGTGGGGCCCTCCATTCCTTGCCTTAGTATCCGCCGCTTGCTGGACCATGGCTGGCCAATCTTCCCCAGGTCTCCTGGGCCGCAGCACCCCCGGGGCCCCCCATAGCTGGACCTTCTACGAGACCATGGCCCTGTGTGACCTGTGGCATTCCCCAGCTGTGCAATTGCTCCTGAGCTGCCTGGACAGCCTCACAGGTGCCTACGAGAGTATGAGCTCCGGGCTTTGGTATTATGGCTATGTGATGAGCTCCCGCGACTGCCAGCTGCATGCAGAGATGCTAGGCCTGTTTCCCTTTCCCGATGGGTGCATCCCAGATATCAGGTGCTCGCATGTGGGGTGGGCAGCAGCGGAGACTGTGTCCACCCTCTCTGTGTGAAGCCTGGCTGCCTACACAGCCTGTCTGGCGGAGGGGGTCCCTGCCCTGGCTGTGTCCTTCTTTGGCTGTGTTCATGGGGTCTGAGGTTACTAGCGGTCCTGCAGTGTGATCTATCACCACTTGTTGGACCTGGGCCACCTTCCGTGGCCCCCAGCTGCTGACTATGGCTTGTCGGAGCCCTCTGAAGCAGAAGTGTCAGTGCTGGCTGGTGTGTGGTCCCGATCCGATGTACAGGTGGGCCTCGCTGTGCAGGATCCATTCAAGGCATACTATCCCTTCGCCCACCACATGTCTGCGCTGTGGTACCATCGGGGCATGCTTCAGTGGCCTGACTTCGTGCACCTGGAGGGCCACCCAGCCCGGGGTCCCTTCATGGCCCCCTGCATCTGGCTGTGAGGCCCCCTTTCCTTCCGGGCCCTGGATACTGGCCCCACTGAGAGCTCCCATCTCCACCCCGCTGCCACGGGTCACTGCCAACTCCCTCCATGATGTCACTGGCTCGCTGCTGTGCTGGCTGATTATTGGGGTCCCACTGCCCCTGCCTGTGGCTCTGTGCCCCCTCCGCACCTCCCCTCCCGTCTGCCTCTGCAACTGGTGTTCCCCGCCATGACTGCCATCTCCTGTGGATGTCTTCTGAATGCTGAGCCTGCTCCCAGCACCTTGGGTGCTGCTGTCCTTCCTGGCCCAGCCTCGACCCCTCCTGTGCCCATGCCCCCCCAACCCCCTTTGGTGACTCTGTGACCGTGGGGTTCTGGAACCCCTGGAATGCAACTCCCGGTGTCCTCCTGGGGTGGGGGGTGGGGCTGGCTTGTGGAAGGGCTGCTCTGCTATTCGGCCCCAGCTCGCCTCTTTCCCATCCATCACACCCTAGCCAGCACATGGGTTCCCTGACAGTCTCCTGGACCATTCCCGGGCTGCTCCCTGGTCCGTGTGGCCTCCCCCTGTGCTTGTGCTTTGCCCCTGGGGGTCCCCCCATTCCAGGACTGCCTGTGTAGCTGTGGGAGTGCCCATGCAGGCTGTGCTGTTGTGGGGGTTCTGGGTGCCTTTCCCCGTGTCCTGCCCTGGCCCCTGAGCCGGCTCCCCCCCTCCTCCCTGTCCCCGCCTCCCTCCTTTCCTCTCCCCTTTGCCTGTTGTGCTGTGTGTGTTGTCCGTCCCGCTGTGTTCCCCCTTCCCTTCCTTTCCTGCGTGGGTGTTTGTGCTCCCGGGCATGTGTTTGTGTTGTGTGTTCCACTGTGACCTCGTTTTCCCTGTGCCTGTTGTGTGTGCTGCCTCAGCGGCTCTTCTCCCTCTTCCCCCTCCCTTCCTGTTTCCCTTGTGTAGGCATTCCCTGTCAGCTGTTTTGGCTTCCTTTGCCCTCAGCCAGTCATGTCTGCCCCCTGCCCCTCCCCAGTGCCTTCTGGGTGCTTTGACTATGGCTCGGGATCGTCGAAATGTCTGTTGCACTGCCCCAGGCCATGGTCTACCGGTCTGATTCCCTGCTGTGGTCCCACTCCCGTCACATCTGTATGGGGCCTCTCTTCCCCACGAGGGGTGGTTAGCCAGCTCGCCACCTCTGGGAATCCACTGTGGTGAATCGGGTGCCCATAACATCTGAAATCACCTTTACTCAGCTTGCTCTGAGATAGGGGTATGTAGGAAGTAATTGGTTTATAGTCCATAAGAGCAATATTACTTCACTTTTTATGCCCTGCTGGCATAAAAGATGAGAGACACCAAGTTCTGCCCAATCAACTCTTTCCTCATTTGCACATGAATGGCTGTTGCTGCTACTGCTGTTCTTGTTTCTTTACCATAACACAAGACGTCTGAAGCATATGAGGGGAGAAAGGAGGCAACCTTGGTGCCTTTCTATCTAGGACAGCTGTGTAAGGCAACCAGTAAACGTTCCTAAATGACTTCAACTTCTTGGCAAAGGGAGTTGTCCCTAGGGGTGTGCAGAAGGAACCCCTTTCATTTTTTTTTTTATACTTACCGGCGGCTGCGGGGACGCCGCGGCTGCTGGTGCTGGGGGGTGGGCTCTTTTTTTAAACAAAAATCCAGGCTGGGCAGGGTGGGTGGGGGGTGTCCCCCCTTCCACCCGCGCAGCCTGGACTCGGGGAGGGTTTGTTTGTTTTTTTGACTTTTTGGTGGGGCTTTACTCAATGCTTACATTGCAGCCATTCATTTAAATGGCTGCAATGTAAAAAAATCCAGTACCCGGAATCCGGTAACCAGACCGGATTTACCGGGTTGAATCCGATAATGCCGGTACGCCCAGTACCGGCATTATCGGATTCCGGATTTACCGGTTTTCCCACCCCTAGTGCATATACAGCTCTTTCCCAAAATGGCATCAGCAACATCAGTGCCATTTTGGAAAAGGGCAGCCATTCTTTGAATGTGCACACTGGCTGCCCTTTTCCAAACTGGCACTGATGCTGACAGCACCATTTTGGAAAAGGGCATGCATGTGCAGAATGATTCGATGTCCATTTTGCATATATATAGGTTTTTAATTTTTTTTAAAAAAATTAAATGGCATTGGCCCCGATTCCATGGTCTGCGGATGCTGCACAGAGCCACGTGCACAAGCAGCCACACAAAATCTGCGCGCGTCCACATAGGTGACTCACTGTGCCATGCGCAAACCGCACACATGTGCATGCACACAGCTTGCGCACAGGTTTTTCCAGACCATGGGATTGCAGCCGGTATCCGCATGCACACCCTTTTCCAAAATGGTGCTGGTGCCATTTTTTAAAAGGGAAGCCAGTCCACATATGCACAGAATGTCTTCTCTTTTCCAAAAGGGTGCTATGCTGTCATTGCCATTTTGGAAAAGGGTGCCCAGGGGTCATTTTGTGTGTACACAGGTTTATTTTATTTTTTATTTTTTAAACAAAAATTAATGAAAGCAAAGTACAATATTTTGCTTATTCATCTGTTTTCATATCCTAATTTATGAATGGGGGTCCATTTGTTTTTGTAAATAAGTGAAAATGAAATGAATGCACACCCCTACTCATTGCCCATCTTCAATAATTCATTAATCAGTATCTTGAACAAGATACTGTGGTTATTTTCTCTCTTTGTTTTGTTTTCATAGGAAGTTAATCTGACTAATGGGGTTGGTTTGTAAACGGCTATGGTGAGGATATTACTGGGTACATCAAAGATCCCCCACAACAATGGCCCATTTTAAACAAAACAGACCCAGACAGATCCGCTGCATGGGCATGCATGGGCACCACCCATGTGACTGCCACGGTGGGTGGGTGGGGGTGCGTGCATGGGTGCTCTCACGGCACATCCATCTCCACCCAGCTCCACCCATAGCCCATGCACAGAGCAACTGCCAAAAATGGTGGTTGCTCTGTGCGTGGAGTTGGGTGTGCACCCATGTAACCCTGCCCCCCACCACGACCCCTGCACCAGTGCCACACCCTGCACCACAGCCCATTTAAAGACAGACTGGGCTTTATCGTTGCCAGGCAGACTTCTAGCTCTAAATTTGTCTGTTGAAAATCTCAGTAGATATTCTGCCAAGTGACACTTGTGGGAATTAGTGGGATGCCATATGGGAATAGATATCCCCTCATACAAATTTATCTCCTTACAGAATCTGAATCTACTGATGTAACAGGGAAAAGCCCATGCATGAAGTAATCTCTTTATCATTACATCGAAATGAAGGCAATTGATAAAGTTTTAAAAGTTTTTACAGACTTCTGTCCTTCAGATATAAATCAAAGAGTTAGCAAGAGGCCTGACCCAAAACCCAGTGAAGTCAAAAAGATTCCAGTTGCCTTCAGTGGATTTGTAGCCACGGTCAGCCTCTTAAAGACTCCATCCTCTTTGCTGCCTGAAGTGAGAACGATCAATATGAAAGAAAACAAAGCTTAAAAGGACATTATTTTGCAGCAGGAGGGTAGGAAGAGAAAGATTGGCTTTCCTGGGCGAAATAAGCGTTATGACTTTTTTAAAAGCTGTTTTTCTCAGTGGGCTCACCATTAAGGTGACCAGTGGCAAGATCAACAGCATATTGCCACCATCATTCTCTGGGAACTGAGAAGGTAGTTCTTGTCTTTATGTGATCTCTGAATTGGCTCATAGATGCCTAAGGACATTGAAAAGTGATTGCTTCATTCATGTCTGACTGGGGTCATTTCCCCCCTTTCCTCGGCAAAAACTTTGCAGTGGTTCACTGAGATAAATACTTTTCCTTATGGCCTTTGTAAGGTTATATGTGTGTCTCTTGTGTTGAATCTCTCTCTTTCCCCCTCTCCCACTGCATACAATATATTAAAATATGTTTAAATATTAAATTAAAATTTGTATCATAAAGGTTTCTTAGGCGTATCATCTACTTGGCTAAAGCAAAAATGCAGTTCCATGTGCTATTTTTATCAGACCTTCTTCATTTGTGAGTTCCTGTTTTCCCATCTGGAACCCTTTTTCAAAATGTTTATACTGTACAATGTAGTAGACCTGTAAGTGCAATTATGTTCTGGATGCTGGAAAGAACAAATTAAAGAAGTATCCACTTTCAGAGCATAGAATGAAGACTGAAATTATTTGCTTATCATCTGTGTATGTTGTTTAATGTACCTTATTCCTTGGAATACAACTTCCATCCTTTTCACCTGCCAGTGCGTAACATAACTCAACATAAGCCAACATCAACAACATGTGCCAAAACTGGACAAAAAATTAAACTTGTATTTTTGTTAAGTATTGTATCATTGGTAAAAAGCCTTTAAACCAATATTTTCTTAGTGTATTATATTTACGTTGTTGCTGTACTAGTAATGTGTCTGATGAACAATAATGGATTACAGACAGGTTCATACTCTGAGGAGTTTACAGTCTCAGATGGACAAGGTAGGAGAGACAAGGGAAAAACAGGGATATAGGCCTTTTTTACATGGATGCCACCTCTGGCCTGGTGGGTGGAGCTGGGTGGAGATGGGTGGGTGAGCACACCCGGCGAACACCCAACGGTGCCGAGCCAAGTGACATTTACACAGACGGCGCCGTGGTGGGTTGTTGGATGGAAGGGGAGGGGTCAGTACACACCCAGCAGCCAAACACCCAACCCAGGAAACACTGAGAAAACACCCATGACAGTTACACAGACAGCCAAGACACCGAACGTCATGGAAGCCCTGCCCAGCACAGCAACAGCACAACATGACCGACCGAGTGCAAATGAAGCCGCGGCATGCAGGTCCATCCATGAACCACCAGACCCTGTGTGGGTGGAGTAGGAGGCAGCTGGGATGACAGGAGACACACTGTAGCAGACCCAAGCCAGCCCCGTGACAGGGCCAGACAACCAGGTATCACAGACCCCCCCAACGAGAAACCGCCCACACACAATCGTGAACACAACCACACAGGGAAAGGCTACAAGGTCATGGATGGAAGGGGGCCACAGCAGGGTGGGTGGGGTGGGAAGGGGCACAGGGGAGGGAGGCAAAAGCTCGATGCAGCAGGGGACCCCAACACACACACACATTGGCACAAGCCCTGCACACACAATCCCAAGGCCGGCAACCAGACACATGCAGGCACGCCGGCAGTACCGGAAGCCCACAGCACAGCCAGGTTGGCAGGGATTGGGAATGGCATGGGGGGGGAGAGACCCAGACCACACCAACTGGCAGCAAACCTGCTGCTGGAATTCCCACACCAACAAGGGATCCATACGGCCGATGGGGGGGACCCCATTACAAATGCAAGGAGAAGTCAGGGCACCAGGACAGCAGCCAAGGGGATGGACCCATGGTCTAAAGGACCAGGGGGAAAGGGGTGTAATGAGATGAGGCCAGTGGGGGACGGAAGAGGACCACAACAGGCAGCTGACTGGCCACAAACACCTCAGGGCAAGGAAACCAGAGGGATACCCAAAGGGCATGGCAGAGCAGCTGCACATATGCCAGGAGGGGGGACATGGGATGACCAGTCCCTGCCACTCAACAGTGCCACAACCACCATGAGACGCCCACACAAGAGACCAGGCCACATGGAGGAACATGACACACAAACGGAGAAGGTGGCAAAGCAACTTTATTACAAGGGGGAAGGGCGTGGAACACGAGAAAGGTCCAAGGGAGATGGGGAGGCAGCACAGAGAGCGGGTCCATGTGGCGGGGCCGTGACATCAATAGGGGCGCCGGCCCCATACCCCGCTCAATCGATCTGCTTGGGCACGGTCCAGGCGGTGCACCTGCTCCAGGAGGTCTCCTCTTGTTCCCTTGTCTGCTCTGCAATCATGGCATGCACTAAGGGATAGAGAGAAGAGGCCATCAGGACAGGACAGTGGGCTCCAACAAAGTGGAACCCTGAACAGACACCTGGGGAGAGGACCCTGCACACAAGCAGCACACTCACTGATATCATCGTACAGGCAGGTCCCAGCATGGAGATTCGAGACCGCATGCTGAAGCTGCCTGGCCATCTGTGCCAGGCAGAGAATGACCAGGAAGACAATTAGTATATCTAGAAGGGAGAGGGAGAAGGGGAGAGGGTGCACGGAAAGGGTCAACAGGGGTCGGAACCACACAGTAAGCAAAACCCATGCAGTGGGCAGGGACACCCAATCCAGCACCCCACCTGCTCATACCAAGGGGGAACACGGGCAGCCAACAACAGGCCCGTACAAAGTCCACTCACAGTCAGCTGCCCAGTTCACCTGCTGCCCATCCATCGCCTAGAGTGCAAATGGTGGGAACCAACAGGGGGCACCAGGAGCAGTGGAAGGCGGGGCAGCCCAGGTGGGGTGGGGTATCCCCTGCCAGACAGGCCAGAACATCAGTGCAAAGGCCCCTAGGGAAACACTGGCCACTAGGGAGGGGTTGCGGTCCACAGCCTGCCCCTCCATGCATTGGGGGTACAACACGACATCACCAACAGACATGCTGCACCTGCACACCATGACTGCCCAGCCAATCCAGCCAGGCAGTACACCACACTTCCACAGGGAGATACAGGGGGTAGCCCTGAGGAAGGGTGCCTGCACATGGAAGATGGACACCAGGCAGCCACCAGTAAATGAAGGACAGGTCTCACACCACCCACCAGGCAAACCCACGATCCATCCTGGAGCCCACCAGGGAATCCAGCATGCACCACTGTATGCCACCCGACAGCCCCAGTCATCCCAAGCAGGAACACCAGTGACCCCCATCACAGTAACCAACACACAAGGACAGGGTGGCAGCCAGGTTAGGAGCAACTGGCATCACACAAGGAAACGAATCCACCCAAGGTGGTACAGGCAAAGGCACAGACTTTATTCATGATGTGGTGACAGGGGGGGAATGGCCAAACTGAGGCCAGTGATGGGGTGATCAGGGGCTCGTGTCCGTTCCCCACAAGCCGCACACAGGTGCACTGTTGCAGTCACTCCAAGAGGGAAGGAGGTGCTCGGTAATGCTACAGGGCGATGGGGGGGTGTAGTGAAGGGAAGCAGCGATGAGGTCCGGCTGACAGGCCAGCCTACCCCTGGGTTACACAGTACCGTTGGCTGGAGCAGGGGGCGAAAGGTTGAGGTGGCCCACAGCACAGGCACGGCAATGGCAATGCGATGGAGGGGCCGTTTGGTATGCACTGCTCATGGAGAGGCTGGAGGATGCCCCTGGAACTGCTGCCCTGGGACACGCCACTCCCAGGTGAAGAGGCCCCTGTGGAATCCCCAGGAATGCATATGCGCATCCACCCTGAAACGGGGCAGGAGGTGGTTCCCCGTGACAGCAGCAGCCTTCAAAGCCGTAGGTTCATCACTGATCGGAGGGTGCCAAGTTCACATGTTGTAGGGGTCCCGCTCAGTAGGGGTCCTCCAACATCAGCGGGTAGCAGGCTCAGCTCACCAAGAAGCACCTGGCAGTCCAATCGACGATGGGAGACACCACGGGCATGCAGTAGGATGACAGTGTAGTCAGTAGCAACATGGGGACCCCTGGCCTGGAGGCCCAGTCCATACTCCGGACGTGCAGCTACCAGGTGAACAGCCGTGATCTCCGGTGCAGTCCAGGGCACTGCAACAGTGGCTGGTTGGTCCCACAGAGGTTGTCGAAGGAGGGTAAAGCTGAACTCCGCAGCACGCCTCCAGAAAGCCGGACCCCCCAATGGATGGTCCATCACCCACATGTATCGTGACAGGAGATCGAAGCCATTCACCACTGACAGGGGGTCACCCATCAGCAACTGGACATCACAGCTCTGCCACAGCACTCCCAAAAGCATGTTGGCACATGGCAACCATTCCTCCCCTGCACCACCAGTGGTCTTGGGGCCTGTTCCGCACCCTGCCATGGCCATTCCAAGGCTTGCACAGCTTCTTGACCTGGGATCCTATGGAGAGCGGATGTGACTGGGCACTGCGCGAGATGCTGTGCAGCACTAGCCGGGCTACGGCTGTACACAGCTGATAGTGGGACACTGGCAAGGCCCTGTGAATCCCTGCCTCATGCACCTGGCGGGTGAATTCCAGTGTTAGCGAAGGCAGATCAGCAAGACCATGGCTTCCTCTAGCATGGAGATAATGAGCCACTCCAAGCAGTGTATCTTGCTGGAACACAGATGCACAGTGCCGTGGCCTTCAAGTGCTGTGACCGAAGCAAGGCCGGTGCAGATGCACCCTGTCCAGAGATCACACGAGGTCTTGGCAAAGGCACAGGGGGTGAGGGTGGCCCCACGGCCACAGAGGAGCCTCGGAGTGCCCCGAGCCCCATTGGTCCCATATGGTCCATGAGGGGGGGATGTGCCGGTGGCCCGGTGAGGGGGGATCACCATCAGGTGCATGGAACACACCCACGGTACCGCACCAATCGCAGAACACACAGCACGGGCTTCCATGGTACATATGGTGCTGCCATGGTGGTGTGATTTGAAGAGAGCTGCTGCCACTCTGCTTGTTCTTCCCCTTCCCCCAGGTAACAAACAAATCCCAGGGCGTGGCCCTGTGGGACAAGATGCAGGCTGGGCTTGGTGCTGGGAGGATTGGGGCTGCTGGTGGTGTGATTTGAAGAGAGCTGCTGTCACTCTGCTTGTCCCTCCCCTTCCCCCAGGTAACAAACAAATCCCAGGGTAGGGCCCTGTGGGTGCCAGCCCTCAGGCACCAGCCTGAAGGGTGACACCTAAAGGGTGTCGGCGTTGTCTGGGACCGCTAGTTGGGCCGGGGCCCCCGGGCTCCCTCCCCCCCATTGGACTGACATCACCATGGATAACACGCTTGCTGGATCCATTCCCTGTCGCCATTGGGGAACGGCGGAAGCCTGGAAGGACTGTTATCTGTCTGCTTGCTTCCATCCCACTGTGCTGTGCTGTTTCCATCTGGTGCCGGCGAGGAGGCGGTCTGCTGTTGCTGTTGCCGCTCTGCTTCACTGCTCTGCTCAGTTCCACCTGCACGGAGAAGAAAAGACTGCTGTGAATGTCAGGGAGCAGGGGGGAGTGTAGTAGCCAGTCGCGAGGGCCGGCTTGTCCCCTCCCCTATCTGGAAGTAGCCTGGAAGTAGCCTGGAAGCACCTGGAAGTAGCCTGGCTGGCCAAGCTGGCTGGTCCAACTTTGGCCAATCTCATTCCGGTCAGGTATGCCGTGCAGCATCAGCCCCGCACGGATGGCTGGGGAGGTGGTGTAGCGATTATTTTTAGAGAGGACTGGCCTGTTAGGAGGTATCCAGTTCAGGAGATTGTGGGTATTGAGGCCCTTCATGTGGTGTTCGATTTGGCTGGGGGGCAAGCTAGGGGTTCTGCTGGTATACCGGGCCCCTTCCTGTCTGGCGGCATCCCTTACCACTCTAGCAGAGCTGGCCTGGGAGGTGGTGCTGGGCTCCTCTAGGACCTTGGTTCTGGGGGACTTCAACATTCATGCCGATGCCGGCCTTGTCAGGGCAGAGTGAGAATTCATGGCCACCATGGCAACTATGGAATTGTCGCAGAAGGTTATCTGCCCGACCCACATGGGGGGGCACACCCTCAACCTGATCTTTGGTTCTGGCCTTGAAGCGGGGGATCACGGTTGTGGGGGAGGTTAGGGTGGTGCCCTTGCCATGGACAGACCATTATCTCCTTCAGGCTAGTCTCTCAGCACACCCCCTCCAGAAGGTGAAGGAACCAGTTAGGATGGTCTGTCCTCGGAGGCTAATGGAACCCCAGTGGTTCCAAGAGGTCCTGAGGGAGTTAACCTTGGACCTGGATGGTCACTCTGTTGATGAGCTGGTCCAGCGTTGGAACAGCCTGATGGAGGGGGCCATTGACAGGGTGGCTCCGAGACGCCCTCTGCCTTGGTCTCGTCACCGCAGGGCCCCTTGGTTTACCGAGGGGCTGCGGTGTATGAAATGAGTAGGCAGGAGGCTGGAGCGATGCTGGTGTCGGACTCGATCTGACTCCGACTGACTTCTCCATAGGGCCCATTTGTGGTCCTATGTTGAGGCTGTGAGGACAGCAAGGAAGGAGTTCCTTGCTGTCCTCATAGCGTCTGCGAAGTCACGCCCAGCAGAGCTGTTTCGGGTGGTGCGGGGACTGGTCAGTCCGGCCTCTGTCCGCCTGGACAGGGACTTGTCCCAGGCCCGCTGTGAGGAGTTTGTCAGCTACTTTGCAGACAAGATCGCTCGGATTCAGAGTGACTTTGATGTTGGATTAAGGGCAGAAAGTGGAGAGTGTGAGGTGGTGGAGGCCCCATCTGGTCAAACTTTGTGAGGGGAGTTTCAGGAAGTGACACCAGCTGATGCGGTGGATGTCTTGGGGTCTGTGAGAGCCTCCAGTTGTGAACTAGATCTGTGCCCGTCCTGGTTGGTGAAAACCTTCAAGGAGAAGTTGGGGACAGTGCTGACGAGGGTGGTTAATGCGTCCTTGCAGCAGGGGAGGCTGTCACCTAGTCTCAAGGAGGCCGTAGTGCACCTCCTGCTGAAGAAACCATCGTTGGATGTGGACGCACTCGCCAGCTACCGACCTGTCTCTAACCTCCCCTTTTTAGGGAAGGTTATTGAGCGGGTAGTGGCGATTCAGCTCCAGGCGCATCTAGACAGCATTGGTTTCCTGGACCCGTTTCAATCTGGGTTCCGCCCCGGCTATGGCAC
>QEPC01004955.1:78100-92999 GCA_003113815.1 Sphenodon punctatus
TTTGAGTGACTCAGTTTCCCTTGCGCACAGTTCTCTTGAATCAGTTTCTCTCACTGGCTAATTCAAGTGTGCCACAATGAAACTTCTTGTCACACAAGGGCCCGATCCTTCCCATTTCCAGACTCTTTACTCTCTGGATTCGCAAGAGCTTGAGGACTCTTGTAGCTCACTTGTGTTCCAATATTAGACACTAGACCACTTCTTTATAAAGTAAGAAGTATATTTATTGATTACATAACTAGATAGTTGAAACAGAGTGGTAATAGAAATAAAAGGTAAACATAACGCATTCCTAACTTATACTGTTTTGAGTTCCTAAGTTATTCATCTTACCCTAGATCAAGCCCATAAGTTCTGGTTTTCTCGGCCATTTAGTGGGTGGCTGGGTACTCGGCTTCTGAGTTGGCAAAAAGCCCCTTCGTCTCTTACTTCATGGCTGCCAGCTGCTTGCTGTTGGCTTTCATATGCAGATGTTCAAGATGGCTTTGCAAGAAGTCTCCAAGCAGTCTCTCCTCTTATCCCTCTGAGATATCTGTCCTTATATAGCATTTATCTCTCTTTGTCTGGATTTTCCCGCCTCTAGGGAATGTGTCCCAGAGCACGTAGGCAACCCAGGTAAACATGGAAGTTAATTAACATCTCCATAGGACATCTAGCAAGGCAGCTTTCAATCCACATTCTGTTATCTCTTGTAGCTCCTGCAGACTTATGACGTGTGAGAGGCCCAACCTGAGCTGTAATTTGAGTTCTACCTTTCTCAGAGTTGACATTACAAACATGTGGAACCTTTGACATTACACATTTACCAAACATGTAGTCCCGTTTTACACGTATGTGACCCCATGTAGCAGGAACTACAAGAGATAACAGAATGTGGATTGAAAGCTGCCTTTCTAGATGGCCTATGGAGATGTTAATTAACTTCCATGTTTACCTGGGTTGCCTACATGCTCTGGGACACATTCCCTAGAGGCGGGAAAATCCATTATACATATTTTGAGGTGACATTTTCAGCTTCTAAATCGTGGAAGGCAAATAATGAGGCCCGAGTAGTAAAGGCAAACCAATTAGTAGGGGGATTAACAAAACTGGCATATATGACCCCAATGGTAGCGGTAAAACAGCTTGTAGAGGTTTATAAAATCAAAGACATCCCAAGTCTTACATATGGAGCAGAGATAACCAGTCTGGGCTATAATAAGCTCTTGTAAATACCACAGAATCGCTTTATGCAAATTATTCTGAGAGCCCCGAGAATGACGCTGCTAGCAATGATGAGGGTGGAATTGGGTCTTAGGACAGTGCATACCCATTTAATTTGCCATATCATGATATTTTGGTGGGAAATGGCCTCTGGAGATGTCCCAATGCTTTTGAGGCAGTGTTATACCGAACAGAGAGAACATACTGGTATCCCTCATTATAGATGGCTAAGGTTTGTGAAAAATCTGGCAGTGGAATTGGTGCTGCCACTAGACCAATACAAGCTCCCAACTATGTCAGTGTCGAAACAGGAACTAAAGGACAAGATAGTGGCCTGGGCCAACCATAAGGATCTAGAACTAGTGGCTAGTTATAAGATTTCTCAGCTATATCCTAAAATCAAAACTGTGGTGGGTCTGGAAACCTATGTAGAGGTACTACAAGATGTCAGACTTAGGAGGGTTGTAACCCTCTTTTGGTTTAACCTTATCGATACAGAGGAAGTGAGGGGACGTAGAAAGCAAATCCCACGGCATCTAAGGGTTTGTCGATACTGCCCCAATGTGGTGTTAACACTATTACATGCTATATGGGATTGTCCAAATTACGTACCCTTCAGAGAAATATGGATAGACTCGCTCTGTAGTGAAGCGGACTTGGAGACTACAAAGAAATGGGAGCTGTTAGCCACCGTTACTGATCCACACCAGTTTAAAACTTTAGCAATGTTTCTCTTTCAGATTGAAAAAGATCTGAGGCCCACTAAGTTGAATGAGACAGCTATGGATATAGATAACTAGGTCAAGGAAATTGGAGAAGATTGGTTTCCTGAGTATACAGGTTTTTATTATTGTTTTATGACTGTTATTTTAATATTTTGTATTTGTTTTAATTTGTAATAGCAAATTGCTAATCAATAAATATTATTCAATATTCAACAATACTACTCTTTGCTTCCTATACTTTAACCAGTTACCGATCCATAGTAAGACACTACCTCCTATCTCATGAATTTTTAATTTTCTCAAGAGTCTTTTATGTGGTACATTATCAAATTATTTCTGGAAATCCAGATACACTATATCTACCGGGCCTCCCTTGTCCACATACTTATTTACACCCTCAAAGAATTCCAACAGATTAGTGAGGCATGACTTACCTTTGCTAAATCAATGTTGACTCTTCCCCATTAAGCCATGTTTATCAACATGCCCAGCGATTCTGTTCTTAATGATAGTTTCCACCATTTTGCCCAGCACAGAGGTCAAGCTTACTGTTCTATAGTTTACAGGATCACCCCTGGATCCCTTTTTAAATATTGGGGTTATATTTGCCACCCTCCAGTCTTCGGGTACAGTGGCAGATTCTAGCAATAGGTTACAAATTGCTAACAATAAATCTGCAATTTCATATTTGAGTTCCTTCAGATCACTGGGGGATGAATACCATCTGGTCCTGGTCATTAGTATTTAGTTTATCAATTTGCTCTAGAACCTCCTCCAGAGTCACATTGATTTGTGACAGCTCTTCCAATTCATTACCTACAAAGTAAGGTTCCGGCGTATTTTTCCAACATCCTCTGCAGTGAAGACCGAATCAAAGAACTCTTTCAGCTTCTCTGCAATGTCCTTTTCCTCCCTATACATCTTTCAGCCCCTGGTCATCTAACGGTCCAGCTGACACTCTAGCAGGCTTCTTGCTTCTGATGTACTTGAAAGAGTTTTTATTATTAGTTTTAGCTTGCGTTCATCAGCACCAACTCAAATCCCAAGGTCCTCATAACCTCGACCCCCCCCTCACCTGTCTAGGGGGTGAAAGGGGGACAGACACCAAGTATCTCTCCCTTCTCTCTGGATGACACTGCCCCCCTCTACGACCATAATTCACCCTGCCCTGCACAACCTCAATTGCCATGCCCCTCCCTTCCCCCAAGAACATCCAACCCAGGGATTATTGGGCCATTGCTCTTCACCCACCACCCACCCCCAGCAACATGCCAGCAGTCTACCAGAGTGGAGAAGGAAACTTCCCTCTTCCTTTTCCTTATCCCGCCCCCCTTCTCATGTAACAAATGCTGCCCTCATCTCACAGGGGAATCCAGACATAGACAGTTTCCCATCCCACCCTCCTCCCCCCTGCCCATTCTCCCCTTTCACAGGGGGACCAATGCACTTCCTTCCTGTCCCTGGAACCTTCACAGGGAGTCTGCCATCCCTGTTCCTCCTCCCCATATTCTCCCCCACCTCTACCTCCAAGCCCACCCCCTACTCTCACAGGGAGGCAAGGGCAAACCCCCCCCATGTACCTGCCCATATCCCCCTCACCAGGGGGGAGTGGCACCATCCCCCCACTCTCAACCTTCCCCATTTAATAAAATCATACCCCTCCCACCCAGCTATTCCCTCCATTCCTAACCCAACACACTTCTAAAAACAGATTTAAAACAATTTTAATACAGGACAGTGCAACAGTCTTCAAGATCACAATTAACCAGGGATCCCAGCCGCTGCCATGACTTCCGCTCGTCAACAGACACCACCCTTTGGCCATCGTCCTTCAACTGCTGCCCAAAGGCTTCTGCCTTCATGGCAACTGGCCCACTTTATAGTGCTGCTCTAACTGAGGAGTAGAGAAACACAAAGCCACAGGTAATGGGCATCAGGCACTCTGATGGGCACAATACAGCAGGCAGCAGCCCTCTACCTCTTCCTCCCCATTGTACGTAACTGTGACTGTGTCTGCCTCTTTGTCTCTCTGGTGAAGGTGCAAGGCAGAGCAGAAAGAGGGTGGAACAGATGACACCAAATACAGCAATGGTAATTTATTTATTTCATATAGGATGGAACCAATGGGTGAAGTACTTTTTATAGTTAATCATAATTTCTGTTTATGACAATGCACAAACACCACAGATGTCCCACATTTCCACCTTTATGGACTAAACAGGTATATAGACATGGAAGAGGCATTCTTTAGTTACTGATAAGTAGTGGGAAACATAGAAGACGAGAAAGGAAGTAGGGATTTCCCTCTTCTGCTGGTCTGTGCTATTACTGTATATTCTCTACCTTAAGGTTAGCAATGGTAACTTTACAATAGGAATTATACTGATGTCCTCAAAATATATTTCTATTCCTCTAATATGTTATTAAGACACTCTCATTTATAGTGTCTAAAGGAGAACTGCCCGTCTGGTTTGATAGACACTCAAATACAGACAAGTTGGCATTTACTTAGGATTTTGTGTTTGAGAGCACTTTACAAACACTGACTAATCTTCAGAAACACCCACTCAGGTAGGCAGGTAAGAGTATTTTATAAGTACACCTCTAAATTTCAAGAAGTGTAATCCTGAAACCAGTGAAGTCCTTTAGGGCCATGGCAGCATCAGCCACTAATGGCTCACCGAAGGGTCAACGCCCTTTGGTGTCATCCTTCAGCTGGCATCAAAGGGTGCCCTCAATGGTCTACCTGCAGAATAAGGGGTCAGGTATTAGCAATCTTCCTTTACTAATCACTGTTGCCTCTGAGCAATTGCCCCCAAGCAGCCCAGTCCAGCACAACACAGCACTACCAGTCTTTCCTCTCACCGTCTACCTGTAGAGGAAGGAGTCAAGTCTTAGCAATCCTCCTTTGCTAATCACTGTAGCCTCACAGCAATTAACCCCAAGCAGCTCAGTCCAGCACAACCCAGTATTAATATGTTAATTTGTGTACTTCATTCAAATGCTGGTATGGAAACTACGTTGGTGAACCCCAACAATCACTGAACCTGCGAATGAATTCTCAAAGACATACAATTACTAACAAAGGGTATTTTCAGACGTTACGAGATCACAATGAACCACGGTGAATACCCACCTGTGGTCACTGTGACTTGCATGTCTGTTTGGCGACCGCCAGATGTTCGCCACGCTCAATCCCCACATGGGGTCAGTTTCAACCACGCTTCCCTGGCTAGCCGCACCAATTCCCCGGGAAGCTTGGTGAAAGTGATCCCCGGTTGGGATCAAAGAAAATTAACGTCTGGTCGGTCGCCACGGCCCGGAAGCACTGGCGGGATTCCGGGCCGTGGCAGATTCGGCCAGATGCTGCGGAGGCATTGGCCCCACCGCCCACCTGTCTCCCCAGAGGGCGGGCGGCAGGGAGCGTGGAGGGGGCCGGGCCGTGCGGCCGCACATTGCACCGCACGGCCCCACCCCCTCCCCAATTCCCTGGCACGTCTGTTAGGGCTTGACGGGGTTGTCCCGGCGGGGGATGAATTTATTGTTTTCGTGATGGGGCCAATCAGCCCCGTCACGTCTGAAAACACCCAACGTCACCGGTTCTACAGTGGGCAGTCACTTTTCCCAGCACTACCTCTCCAACATCTCCAATCTATCAGTTTTTGTCCTCAAAGGAAACCTGCACAATACACTTAGAAGATGGGCCTGGGAACTTCATAAAGTTGACACCAGATTTTGTGTATGGTTGAGACCATACACAATGGACTTAACAATGACCTAAACTCTAGCCATTACAAAAACGTGTAAACATCTGACAGTCTACTGCATATTTAACTTTTTTTATCTACTGTTAATATAGTCCTTCATTACTGTTGTGTGCCATTTTCTTTCTGCACTAGCCAGGACCGTATTTTATAAATCTATATCTGTATTTATTTCTGTACCTTCTTTTGCATTTCCCCTTCCCACCACACCCCATTCTAGTCTTTCCCCTTCTCCAGTCCCTTCCTTCTGTTGCCATTGTCCATTACACCCCACTGAGCTTTGCTTATCTTTAGCTGTACTCACCCCTTATTTCTAGTGCTTATTCACACACCACCTTCTTGTATCTTCTAATGTACCCCACCCTCCCTTCCCACTCTTTCCCCTTTGTATTGTTTATCTCCCCCTGTTCTCACCTTCTGTTACTATGGTTCATTTATCACCTACTTTGTTATACCTCTCACTTGTGTCTCCCTGATATATCACACCCCTTCCCTATCCCATCTATCTCGTCACCACTTCTGTTACATGATATATAGCCAGTGCCACTGTACTTTGCTCAGATTTTCAGTTCTGACACCTACTTGCCCAAGGATGGACCCTGTGAGATCCAAAAGCTTGCACATTTCCAACAACAGTAGTTGGTCCAAAAAGAGGTATTCAAAATACTTTGTCTCCATTTCTGTCACTCAGGACCAACACAGCAATCACACTCTCTCTGATTAATTCTTAAGAAATAGTTAAGGACAGTAAGCCATTTTGAACATTGAAAGGGCTATATAAATTATAGGGCTAGAGAAATTAGGATTTCACCTATCAAGTGAACATCAGAAAACCCACTGAAGTAAATACAAAACTCTCATTGATGGAATCAGCATTTCAGTCATATAGTATTCTATGTATATCAGAGTCTCCACTGAATTCAGCAGGGGTTATAATGAAGTGTAACATATAGCCAAGAACCTGCTTAAATAATTACATCCTGAGTTAACAAATGACAAATTAACAAATTATGCCTCATGGATAACAAATAAGAGCATAAAAAATGAATTTCAAAATCTGAAAAAAGACATCAAACTAATCAAGGTTGAAATCTGAGTTCAGTTAAAAAGTAAAGTAAAGAAAGGAAATAAAGCCACAGTTTATTGAATTTTTTTATTGGGGGAGAATGTGTATTAGAAAATAAATCAAAGGAGGTATTTCCAATTTGATTCACCCTATTCCTTTTAGCTCTACTTGAAATAATGATACTCCTATGCCTTTTGTTCTCCAGGCTGAATTACTTAAGAAAACCAACGTGGAGGGAGCAATAGATACACGCTAATACTTCCAACATTTTAATTTTTCTGTTGGGCAAATGAAGTCATGAAATATTGGATTGGGTATTAAGGGAGAAACTACTCTGCTATGTCCCTGGAGCAACAAATGTTCTCTCTGTCTTTGTTTTTTACTTGCTTTTCTTCAAACTGCACTGCTCCCTTCATCGTAATTACTTCACCTAATGCTGAAAAAGTTCACAAAAGAGAGTTAGAAGAAAATATATATGTTGCTATGTTCCTGATGTTGGTCTATAACAGGGGCGGGGAACTTTCCCCTCCCACAGGCCACTTTGAAAGCTTGCACAATCTCTGAGGGCCACACAGAAGTCGGGGTGGGGGTTCTTAAGGGGTGCACTCAAGGAAAGGAGGGCCCAAATCATGGATCTGTGCCATGGAATTGTCCCCTATCCTTGTCTGCATGACCTCATCTCTGTTCCCTTTCCTTGTGCTAAGTTTTGCAAGGATTGGTGGTAAGAACTGGATCCAAGGGTCAAATTCAGGAAGTGGAAAGAGGTCACATAAAAACTTTTTGTGGGCTACATTTGGCCCCCAGGCCTGATATATAAGAAGGGAAAGTGATGAAGTGGATACTTTAGCTCAGAAATATTAGAGTTTGAGTTCATGCTGCCAGGCAATTAAATTCCTCTCAACAACTTACATTAAGTTAAAGGGACATTTTCTAAGATTCCCTTTTGAAAGCCATTAGAATGGTAGAACATCCTGTTAGTTACCATCCCAGAAGTGGTGCACTGTTACAACTTATATTTCTTTGTTTACTGAATCTGGACATTCCAGTTGAGATTGGCTTGCAAAAAACTGGGCCCCAATTAACAGAAACACGTGTCAATAAGTTGATCACATTGCATCTTGCACCATTTTAATGTTTTGCATTAATTTTCTCTTGGGAGTATGTGATGCTGTTTATTAACTTGAACACACTGCTTTTTTTGTTTGTTTTATTGTTCATGTTCTTACAAAGTGACTGATTTAAATGCGAGTTGTAGCTGAATCAACAAACATTTAGGATTCCACTACATGTCTGATGGATCAACATGGGTTAGAATTTCTCCACATTACTAGGGCTTAGATGACAAAAAGCAGGAAAAGGCAGCTGCTGCTAGGTATTTGCAAGCGCGGTTCGGACGTTCGGGGTTCGGCCCAAAATAGAGATGTTCGGCCCGTTTGCAAACACCCCGAATCTGAACCACCCACCGTCCGAACTGGCCGAACAAATTTTGGGTTCCAAACCCATTCGGGCGGGGCCCCCCAGTTTTCCCTCCCCCCTCCAGGCTGCATGGGTGGAAGGGGTGCCAGGGAGCACCTCCCCCCCACCCTGCCCGGCCTTCCCGGAAGGCATAGTAGCAGCCTGAAGCGCTCCGGAGCGCTGCCGCCACCCAACCCACCACCACTGCCGTGGCCGCTGCCGGACCCAAGGCCGGAGTCCTGGCACCACCAGGTAGGTCGGGCTCTGGGTCCAGCAGCAGCAGCAGCAGTGGCAGTGGTGGCGGGCCTGGTGGTTCCGGCGGCAGCAGCGCTCTGGAACACTTCAGGTCACTACTAGGCCTTCCGGTTTGACATGGAAGGCCTAGTAGTGGCCTGAAGCACTCCGGAGCACCGCCAGACTTGCCGCTGCCAGACCCAGGGTTGGAGCCCTGGCACCACCAGGTAGGGCGATCCCTGGGGTGGGAGGGTTAAAAAAAATATGAGGCTGGGCAGGGTGGGGGGGAGGTGCTCCCTGGCACCCCTTCCACCCGCGCAGCCTGGAGGGGGGAGGGAAAACTGGGGGGCCCACATTTGAATGGGTCAAACCCAAATGGTTTTGGGTTCGGCTGAACCACGAACAGGTCGAACACTGAACCCCCCGGTGTTCGCACATCCCTAGCTGCTGCAGGGGGATCGCTATAGAGTCCATGGGTATATTGAAATGTGATGGTGCTAGGCACTGCCATGCTTTAATCCTGCCTAGGGTGAGGACTCTCGCCCAAGGCAGGATGTGGGCTTCCCATCTGGCAGACATGCCAGCGACTGGGGAGGGGGTGATGTGCAGATGTGGTCTGCACAGCCTTGCCCTCCCCTCCTGTATTGCAGAGTGTGGTCCTGCCTCCTCTTTGATCGATAGATGTGGTGACCTCCTGGAAGAACTCTGAGCACCGGCCAGAGTTAGGAAGGGCAGGCCATTATACAAGCTAGCCCACTCTACCCCGGGCAGTGGATGGCTTCCATGAACCATGGCAGGATTTACTCTGGATTGTGCATTGGCAGGGAACCCAGTGCAAAACCTGGAGTTAATCCTGCCATGGTCTGTGGAAACCTCTGCTCCTACCCGCAGTAACATCTGGCGGGTGGGAGCACACATGACACCACCATGGCTGGCCACATCAGAGTAAAGTATGGCCACTCATAGTAGCATCTCATGTGAAAACACCCATGTCCCCCATCCCCTCTCACACACATGGGCTCCCAGCAGCTGCTGTGGTAAACAAAGTAGTAGTGTGCCTAATCCAGATTTTCCAGACTGCCAATTCATTTTGTTGCCCCCCCCCCCACAACCCACTTTCCCAAGCAGCACTGGAAGGGATTTTTCCTGACCACCAACCTGGTGGTGCCAGGACTCCGGCCTTGGGTCTGGCAGCGGCCACGGCAGTGGTGGTGGGTTGGGTGGCGGCAGCGCTCCGGAGCGCTTCAGGCTGCTACTATGCCTTCCGGTTTGATCCAGAAGACCTATTAGTGGCCCTGGAAGGAAGCAGAAAGGAAGCAGACACCTACCAGGAGCCACTGTGGAGGCTTTGGACATGACCCATTGTAGTTTGGTTGCCAGGGGCAACAGTGAGGGCATGCGAAGCAAGTCTTGCTTTACAAGACTTGCTGGTGTCATTTTGTGCACTCAGGACTTTGCAGTAGTCTGATGCTTCAGCCTGAGCAGGAACAAGCACCCTCCCACCCACCCTACTTCCAAGCTCTGGGGCATAGCTAGTCACCTGTTTCAAGGGGCCAGGAAAGAATTTTTATTTTGGCACTGAGTGGTTCCTGTGACCAGCAGTTTTTTTGCCTTCCTTGCAGTGCACTTCTGGAGATAATTCATTACTAACTGAAGCATTGTTGGGTCTGGGGTGGAGTGAAAACCATTATTCCCACGATGCCAGTTCAGAAGCTACAGCTAGTGCAGAATGTGAAGGCCCATCTCCTTACTGGGATGTACCCCTGCGTCCCTGGTTGGCCCCTGTGGTCATCCAGGGGCTGCCCTCCTGGAAGTCCTGCATTACTGATGGGTTCGGATGGCTAGGAGGGTATTCTCCAAATAGGAGGGCATTCTCTGGACCAGTCTCCTGGCACATGTCTTCCGCAGGAAAGGTGCAGGTCCAGTTCGTAGGACCCGCCTTCAGAGACTTATGGAACCAGAGAGGTTCTGGAATGCTTTAGGAGAAATGCTTTCTGAACTTGATGATCATTCACTCAATGACTTCGTTGCCTTCTGGAACAGCTTGTTGGCTGAGGCTATCGACTGAATGGCTGCCAAGCATCTGCATCCAGAAATCCGATGGCAGGGGTTGCCATGGTTCATGGAGGACCTGCACCAGATGAAGCAAGATGGATGGCAGTTGGAGCAACGGTGGCACCATATTCATGCTGAAGCTGACCAATTGCAGCATAAACAGCAACCCACTGGTGGCCAGGGACTTGGATGAGAAGGATGGCAGGGGCAGAGGCAACATAACAGAGCCCAGCAGCTTCTCTACCCCCCCTCAGGGACTTCAGTTGTGCCGGTACTGGTTGTGGGGGGGAGGCTTTATTTATAACAGCTGGGGCTCAAGGGCTGCTCCACTCACCTTCCCCTCCACCCTTGTGGGGACGGGGATGCAAGAGAGACACTCCCGGCTTGCTCCCCATATCACCGGGGGCGGCCAAGGGGAGGCTGGAAACAGCAACCCACTGGCGGCCAGGGACTTGGGTGAGAAGGATGCCAGTGGCAGTGGCAACATCACAGAGCCCAGCAGCTTCTCTCCCCCCCCCCCCGTCAGGGACTTCAGTTGTGCCGGTACTGGGTATGGGGGGAGGCTTCATTGAGAACAGCTGGGGCTCAAGGGCTGTTCCACTCACCTTCCCCCCCACCCTTATGGGGGTGGGGCTGCAAGAGAGACACTCCCAGATTGCTCCCCATATCACCGGGGACAACCGGAGGCCGTGCTGGGGGCACGTGCCAAAAGGGCTTTAGCGGGACCCTGTGGTGGAGGTGGAGGGGGTAATGTATAGATGGGGCATTGTTAATTTGTTTATGCTGCAGTGGGTTAGAATATCTCCCCTCAGTGAGAGGGAGGAGGAGATAGAAGTGGGTGCCCTCTCCTTGTGTATCAGGAGTTATAGTGAGGAGTTGTGGAGGTAGCAGTATTTAATTTGTGGATGTGGGAGGTTTTCTTGGGTTGTATTTTCAATGATGTTGTAAAGTATGGGGTTGGTAATATTATGTTTATGTATGCTATGTCCTCTGCGTAGGACTTGATAATTTTGTGGTTAAGTGTGGTCCTCTGTGTAGGCTCCACACTTATAGTGAAGTGATTTGTGAGCCACCTCGAGCTGACTATGTCAGGAGAGAGCGGGATATAAAAATCAAATCAAAATAAAGCTAGTTTAAGAGCTTATGCTGTTGCAGTGTGGGCAGCAAAGAAAGGGGTTTTTTCTGCCCTCATTGTGTCTGCAAAGTCACATCCAGTGGAGTTTTTCTGGGTGGTGCAGAGGCTGGTCAGTCCAGCCTCTTTCCACCTGGAACTGGAATTTTCCAGTGCCTGTTGTGACATGTTTGCTGACTTTTTTGGGGATAAAATTGCCCAGATTCACCATGACCTCGATGTTGCGTTTATGACATGGGTGAATCAGAGGTACAGGAAGCTCTGCAATGTCTGTTGTTGTGGGATCAGTTTAAGTGGATATCACCCACTGACGCGGTGGATGTCCTTGGGACCTTTCGGGCCACTGTTTGTGAATTAGATCTGTGCTGATCCTGGCTGGTGAAGACCAGCTGGGAGACACTAGTGCCATTGCTGGCAGGGGTGGTCAATGCCTCCCTTAGGGAGGGCATGGTGCCGAGCTGTCTCAAAGAGGTGGTGGTGCGGCCTCTGCTCAAGAAGCCATCTTTGGACGTTGACTCCCTGGCCAGCTATTGGCTAGTCTCTAACCTTCCCTTTTTAGGGAAGGTTATTGAGCGGGTGGTGGCCTGGCAGCTACAGGGGCATCTGGACTGGGTCAATTTTCTTGATCCCTTTCAGTCTGGTTTTTGCCCTGGGTTTGGCACGGACACTGCACTTGTGACCTTGGTCAATGACGTACGCCATGAATTGGATCAGGGCAGATCCTCAATTTTGACCTTACTGGATCTGTTGGTAGCATTTGATACCATTGATCATGAGATGTTGGTGGCGAGGCAGCAGGACCAGGCCGGGGTGAGTGGAATTGCTCTTGAATGGTTCCGCTCTTTCCTGGCAGGGAGAACTCAGTGGGTGGTTCTCGGGGAATGTACGTCATCTCCCTGGAATCTCATATGTGGAGTCCCGTAGGGTTCTATTATGTCCCCTCTCCTGTTCAAAGTGTATATGCAACCTTTGAGTGAGGTCATGAGAGGGTTCGGCATCAGCGTGCAATGTCATCAGTATGCCGATGATACACAACTCTACCTCTCATTTTCTGGAGACCCAGGCCAGGCAGTCTCAGTGCTTACCCAGTGCTTAGCAGCTGTGGGGGACTGTATGAGGATGAACCATCTGAGGCTGAATTCTGGCAAGATGGAGATTATGTTGGTGGGTACGGCTGGGAGGGGGTGGCTCCTGTCATCGGCAGGGTCTGCCCCCCTCCGGCCACTTGGGTTCGTAGTCTGGCGGTGCTCCTCGACCTACCGCTCCACCTGGATTGTCAGGTCGAAGCTGTGTCGAGGAGAGCATTTTGCCAATTACATCTGGTGTGACGGCTGTGGCAGTATGTCTCAGGCTCGGATCTGGCCACCGTCATTCATGCTTTCATTACCTCTTGACTGGACTACTGTAAAGTGCTTTACATGGGGCTACCCTTGACGATGGTCTCGAGGTTGCAAATGGTGCAAAATGCGGTGGCTCATCTCCTAACAGGGACGGGCTGCCGCAAGCACATTACACCTGTGCTCCATCCTCTACATTGGCTGCCTATTTTCTTCCGGGCCCAATTCAAGGTATTGGTTATGACCTATAAAGTCATAAACAGCTTGGTTCCTGTTACCTGCAAGACCGCCTCAGGCCTTGGGTCATTTTGCAGCCCTTGCAGTCGGCCGGGGGTTCCCCACTCGAAGTCCCCTAGGTATGCTGGGTGGCAATGGCAGAGAGGGTATTCTCAGTGGCCATGCCACGACTTTGGAACTACCTCCCATTGGAAGCCAATCTATTTGTCCCCAGACCTCCCCTATTTTCGTAGATGTTCTAAGACCTTTATTTTGCCTTAACTGCTGCCAAGTTTTATGATGTATATTTTATGTATTTTAGATGGTTTTATTGATTGTTATTTTTATTTTGTGTGCTGCTCTGAGCTGCCAGTGTGAAGGAGTATGTGGGATATAATTTTTTGTATAAATAAATAAATAAATAAATAAATTCTCGGTAGCTGCGCTGTTGCTTTGGAGCTCCCTTCTGGTGGAGGTTCACCTCAGTTCGATTCGTCTCACCTTCCGACTAAATTGTAAGACCTGGCTTTTCGGCCAGGCATTTGGCAGGGAAGGAGGGGAGGGTGAGATTGGTATGTCAGGGTAAATTTGGGGGTTTTGCACTGTGGATTTTATTTTGTGCATGATTAGAGTTTTGATGGAGTTTTAAAATGTTTTATATGTTTTATTTTATATATTTATATTTTTATACTGTTTTTATTTTTTTTTAAAATAATAATAATAAACTTTATTGGGTTTAGCCACCGCTGTACCCTAGGAAACAAACAAAACAAATACAAAAACAAATATATGAAACCACAATACAAAAATAGAAATGTACAACAGCACAAAGAGCAGACGGGAATGGAAACAAGCCCCAGAGAATATTCTCAGTCGTTTGTTTGAATAGTTCTCTGGTCTTTGCTTAGTTGAAATGGCTTGACAGCACACTGAGGTCCATGAGGACTAAGCATCAATCACAGGAGTTATAGGCATGCCCAGATCGAAGCGTTTCCAATCTTCCAAGGATTTGCTTCCTTCTTTTGCCCGCCAAATAAACATAAGTTGGCAGAGCCAACATTTCCTCCTTCCCTTTTAGGGTCAACAAATATATATATAACACCCCTCTGAATAAGGATCAGGGCAGTTGTGCAACAGAGGTCCTAGCCACACTGACCTCTGCCAAAGATAATAAGGGCAGTGCAGTAAGACATGCTCTATCGTTTCAACCTTCTGGAGGCTGCAAGTGCAATATCTCTGTTGGAATAATAGCTGCTTGAACCTGCCTTCTACTACTGCCAAAGGTACAAGCTGAAAGTGGAGTAGTGTGTACCATCGACGGAGTTTTGGGCAGGTGAGAAGGTCCAAATATGGCTCAAACTCAGCTGTCTTTTTAAAACCCACTAACATGGGAGCCATATTTAAGTCTGTTATTTACATGTATACAAATTATTTACAGTTCATACAATTAAGTAAAGAATGTGAGTGTAGACATTATACAATTCGTTGTACACAATGAAGTTATGTAGAAACAGACTTAAATTACTCTGACACAATTGTTCCTTGTCAAATTATGATAATAAATGAGTTTCATAATTGTAAAATGTGCAAGTTTAGTTATTGCTAAAAATGAAGTATGTATGGTAAGGAATTTAGTACATACATTACATGTATGTTGATGATAAAATATTAAATATTGCTCTAATTGTGAATTAATTTCTATGTTTTTTGGC